>JAPYYW010006777.1:0-11921 GCA_030522545.1 Cremastinae sp. A BG-2022a
TTTTTTTTTGATGTACCAAATGTATCCTCAAAGTTAAAAAAAAATCGAAGGGGGTCGAGGTGTAACCGAGGCTATATTTGGTGGAATCGCTCATATATACACGATACAATTTATATGAAATATATATTTATTTTTTTATTTTTCATAATTTGGGATAGATCGTTTCCGGGGTTCCATACCATAACATCTGCTTTAGTTGCTTCTGCTGTCGCAAGCCCCTCGAGATTTTGACTTATCACGAAAATTGTAGCGAAATCTACTGCAAACGTTGGTAACATTTTTTCATAACTTTCTAAGAATTTTTTCAGTCGTTTTCACACCACGTTTTTTTTTTCAGAATGCTACATACGAAATTTTGGTCCTCAAGGATACGGGTATTCGGGTGTACTTCAAACTCCGATATGATAGCCTGAAATTTGCTGTGAAAACCAAAACTGGCCAATTACTTTTACATCTTTATTATTCCCTTTCCAACTCTAATCGTTGTGGAGTTCGTTTAACTAAACTGCCTAAATTTCAACATTTCGAGTTTTTATAATTATATCATTTTTCGATTTTTTATAATTTGCCTTTTTTTAAATAAAAATTTGAAGATATTTTTTGAATATTAATAAATATTTGAAAGCTTTAAAAACTATAAAGTTTTACGATTTAACTTAATTTCCTTATGGAATTGTAAGTACACTTTTTCTTCCAACTCTTTGCTCCCCCCTAATTTTTTTATGAAATAAAAAAAATTTAAGAGACGATTGTAGGTGTAACAATTTTTTTTTCTAATATTTTACTTTATTCCAGATATACAACTTCAATAACTCTAAAAATATAATTTCATCAATGGATGCAAATATTTTTTTGTAATTATTTTTTCTACCCTCTGAAGCAAAATTGATTATTTCCTGTTACCACAGCTCTCACAGCGTATTTTTCCGGTACTTTTATCCTTTATGAATTTATAAAATTATATTTATAATCGATAAAAATGGTATTTTTCCTTACTTGCTGTTGATATGTAAAGAAAACTATTTGCTCTTCGATTGATAACCTCAATGTCTTGATTGAACATGAAACATTTTTTTCTGTTCTTCGTGGGTTTTGGCAAATCTGGAGAACTGGATAACGATCAATAGGCAAGATTGATTTCCCTTCGCTCATACTTACCTCGTGCAGAGTTCGAGCGCGCAAACTTTGCTATTTGAAGAGAAAGCAGAGGAATCGGATGTTTTTAAGGATGTACGCCGAGAATTAGAAATATTTAAACTTATTTTAGCGAATTTAAAACCAATTATAAACTGAAATACGCTGAATCGATTGGAAAAAGAAAAAAAAGTATGGTTCCTCGATGATTTAAAAAAGGTAATAAAGAATGAAACTATGGAGGTTTCTCAAACTTCCATTGATGAAACTCTTATTTACGGATGTGTGCCCATTATTTTTTGTAAACCATAATGTGGTACCGATATTATAAATTTGAAACACTTGAAACACTATTCACTTTTCGTATGATTCAAAATAACGCGGACACTCAATTGAACTTGTCAAATTGCAATGAAATGTTTTTCGGTAACGAACTTCCTTGTAAGACCCGACACGTCTTACCCTGACACTTTCTACTGGACTACTGATTCCAAATTGCCTCATAAAACCTAACAATTAAGACTAATCGGTTTTTCACTCGACCTCGACCGATCACCATGGAAACACTAATGACCGAGGGATTAACGAAAATTTTAAAATGTTTACAATCCCCGAACTATTCAGGTATATTTGTCCAGGTATATTTGATATTAATAGTCGAAAATTTTGTTGCAAGTTTTTCTAACATTATCATACGTACAAGTTATAATAAAGGTGAGCTGAGAAAATTTAGCGTGTTCAAGGACCTCCAGCCTGATTTTGCAAGATTCAAAAATAGGAAGATTTAAAAATTTCAAGTGGCAATATCTTTTCGTGTCTTCGACGATATCCACTTTAAGATGAATAATTCTTGAAAATTTTTGCAAGATAAAATTAATAATTATAACATCAAGGTCATTATTTCCAAAGCAGCGCACGTTAAATTTTTTTGTTATAATGAGCAGAGATTAGCCAAAAGTCAATGCGCACCGCATAATGCGCTGTATTCTGATGAACCGATTGGAGGCCTCATGTCTTTTTTAATATAGGATTTCCAGTAAATAAATGCTTGAATGTTTGAATATGTAGAATGTCCCAATAGTTGGACAGAAAATCGATCCTGTCTCTAACGTTGCGCGAGTTTTTTCCAATAAATTAACGTTATGAAAAATACACTTCTTCGTATAGGAAAAATAATCCATACGATTCTATTGATTGAAAAATAATTAAAATATTAAAAATAATATAGTGAAAATTGACCAACTATTGGGACGTTTACACAAAATTATTGCCATTATTGTTTACACATAAGATATAATTTGAAAAAATGAATAGATGTACTGTGGATTTGACTGGGTAAAAATCCTTAACTGTGCACAGAAGGTTCCAGACGTGAGAAGTGTAGAAATGGTTCAAGGGAAGATCTCTGGGTATTTCTTACCAACCCCGAAAACTTTTACATAATAAACAGCCGATATTTATCGCTCGTGCAAATTCGCAGTGAGGGAGAGCTAATATATAGAGAAGGGAAGCAAAATTAATCTCTCGTCGAAAACATAAGTAAATATGTGTAGTTAAATATAATTGGATAAGAAACAAGATGGAAGTTTGGGTCATTATTGAGCAAGATTTGAAAAAAGATAGGGAAAGCACAAACAATATTCACAAACATCAAACATCGACGTTGACGAAAAAAAGTTTTTAAAATAATAATTACATGATTTTTCACATAAATACAAAATTTATGCGTATGTGGTGTCAATAAATAATCGAAAAAAGTGATAAATACATCCAATATTATAAATATTGAGAATTCGTTGACTTGTATTTTAAACAAAATTTCAAATAATATTTGTTAGTACAATGAAAGAAATCAGTAAAAAGTAATATTTTATAAGTAAAGTAATACTTTACTTCCTTTATTTTAAGTTTGAAATTTACTAATTCTTTAAGAAATTTTACACAATTTTACTTTTTTGATTAAATCAAATTCGTTGAAAATTTTACTGTAAGATTTAGTCAACATGGCTAATATTAATAGATCAGAATAAATTATTTTTAGATTGACAATATTTTTGCCTTTGCTGCAAAATGCAAAATTTTTTCTTAAAATTTCGTAAAATTTCATACTGATTGAAAAATAATTAATAATAAAATTAACGAGTGACTAAGCAAATAAATATTTTTTATAAAAAAGATAACATCGCCAATAATTGATGATTAACTGAAAAAAAAAGATTGGAAAAAATCATTCGAAAGATTATTAACGAGTGACTGAAAAAAAATTCTCCAGTAATAAAAAAAAAACTTTGACAAGTTCGCGAGACTCGTGGAAGCTCCGAACATTGACTATTGAATAATGAATAAGATGTTGAACAACTCGTAGGGCCGAGTATGTTTGCTGAGCGTTATAGGGCTCGTAGTCTTTGAATATAGCACGACAAGTTACTCTTCTCCTTCTCTTTTTCTCCGTTCCATTGCTCCGGGCATTTCTACATATGTCACTTCTATTTTACTCCAATTTACAGCATTTATACACTCTTGCAGTCATACGTTAAACAATACATATCTGAGCAATCACCTCAAGGTGGTACTGCCATAGAACACGGCTTTAAAAATTTGCACAAACGTTCTTCAACTTCGCTCACGAGTGTATGTAATATTTAAAAAAACTTCACCCTATGAAAATGATGACATAACATTTTTTCTGTGATATCGTATTTATTGAGAATTTTGAACATAATTTTCCAAATTTATAGAAAATATTGAACAATCTTTTATTTAAGGATTTATGAGCGATTTTTAAAAAAATATGAGAATTTGTTTAATTTTTGATATTTTGTTCTTCAGAACATAAAAAAATTATTTGCAAATTTGAAATTGTTTTACTGAATGGTTTAAGGTAGTCATAAAATCGTTTTTTTAAGGATTTTGTTGAAAACGAGTAGCAACGCGACCGCTTTTTCCTTTTTGACATGTTTGCATTGATATTTTGCGATTCTTCTAGGCGCATATTTTATATAACATCGCATAATACGCTCCATTTCTATGAATTGTTTATGAGCTTCGTGTCTTTTTTAAAATAGAATATTTGACAGCAAAATTTCCTGCAGTGATAGCAAAAATGTTACTTATACGGGGCGCAATCCAAAAATCCATATTGAAAAATTGATATTAAAAAAACTGATTCAAAAGTCAATTTTTTTACTCATAAAATGATTATTTCACAAATGGTTGACATATAAACGAATTTTATTTCGCTCAATCGAATTGTGTGGTACGGTACAATAAGAATTTTATTTCGTATAAATTCTGATCTAGAGATAGAGAGATGTATAAAATTCAACTTAACTTTTGTACAATTATATTGATGAGGCGAGGGGGCACCGTTCTTTGAGATTCGTCTCGTTCGAAGGTGTTGGAGCGATAATTGCGCTCTCTCAGAGATTCGGAGGTCTGGGCTGAATGTTCTCCCTCTTCTTCTACTTGCATAGCCCTCAATCGCGGCAAAATTTAAATGTTTATTTTTCTCACTTGCAAATTATCAAACTTCAAAGTTTCTGAGATATAAAATTATATATTCATATGGAGAATTCGTAAATTTGCAGTGAATACAAATTTTTAAATGAGATTCTTAAAATTTATTTTATATGTTCATAATAATGTTCATTTTGTATAAACAGTAATTTCAAAGCGTTTTATCAAAATTTTTTTTATTTGATGGGTTAAACAATAAGAACTTTTTAAATTACTATTAAAATATGTTCAAGCTGCTAATAGATAGTCAAACTAAGTCTCAAAAAATTTTCAATTTTTAAGCAAAATCAAGAGTTTGAATTTTACAAATTTAACGTTAAGAATTTACTTTTTGCTGGGATTGTCTGTCCCCATACAAATCCTTAAAATATCATTTATAATTCAGACATTTCTTCTAAGAGATTTTTAATCAACACTAAATACTAACTCGACCTCATTACAATATTTTAGTACGCATTTGTTACTACACATTAAATATTAGACGATCAACAATTTAAAATACAAATAAAAGAAAATTTAGTTATTTTTAAAAAATATTTATTACCATATATTAAAAAAAAATTAAAACAAATATAAAAAATGAATTTAAAAAGACTTCGATAAATTATAATTGAAAAAGTTTGGATTTTCAAAAAGCTAACAGTAGCGCTTTTTATTTCTGTAAATAATTAGTTAAGTTTGATAAGTTTGGAAGTGCGTGAGCGATAATACGAAGGTGTGGGTATATGCGTGGGATGTATCAGAAATATAGTTCGTGCGAATGGTCCTCCGGGGTAATGCTCCTGGCGAAGGATATTTGCAAAAAGTTCCACCTGTTCCCTCCTGTATCATAAATATTTATTAATTAATAGGCAAGCAGCAGAGCGTTACCAAATTAAACTTCGTCCTTTAATTAACCTTTACCGCAAATGACGCGTAAGTGACTATATATCTCTCAAATGATTTTGACCAAAATCATTCCATCAAAAGATGCGTTTTTGGCTCTTGTTGATGGTTTTATCGCGTTGTGCAAATATAAATAATTTTTTTTTATGTTCCATATTTTATAAACGAGCTAAAAAGTATAAAGTAATTTCTCTCTGCTTCATACAGATTTATGATCACGTACGGATTGTTCTGGAAATTGAAAAAGGGAAAAAATTGGTGTTTTCTATATACATGTATAACACATAAAAAGAAAATGTGTTTTCTATAAATATATGAGCAATTCCACCTCAATTCAACGGCGATTTTCGGATGACCCCTTCAATCTTTTTAATTTTTTTGAAATGTTATTGTAGATTCTAAATAAAGTATCCATGCCAATTTTTAGCCCTATATCTTGACGTGTACAGAAGTTTCGTTAATTTCTTAAAATATTCATAGCTTCTACAATAGTTAAAATATCGTAATTTAATATAGGGGAAATTTTTTTGTTTTTTAATGTACTTTTTGAAAAAAATTGAAAACTGAAAAAAAATTTTTTTAGTGTCTTTTTAGCCATTTTGAGCTCAAAAATTGAATTTTCTTTCAATGAGACCCCTGAAAGACCGCCGGGTTCGCAGCGAGTCCACTCAAAATATCAAACGCGTTTATATATCTTAAAACTGTATTTTTTAAGTTCGCCGGAAACATAACTCATACAATTTTCGACCAATTAACTTTAAATTTGGAATATGTCTAAAAAGTATACATTATTGTCTATGAAAGTACGTATATGGGTTTTTTAAATATTGCATAGATCATTTGTTCTTAACAATTATCTGACGATTTTTTAGACAAATTTGTCACATTTCACTTTAAGTGCGCCATTTTGCCAAAAATCAATATATCGAAGAAACCCTACGTACTTCTATAGCTATTATTATATATAATCGAAATAAAATCGGCGGCTATATAGTTATAATTCAAAAATTACAAAAGCTATTTGTGGACCCTATAAAAACGAGAACCTTATTTCAAAAATACTGCGCAGTCGCCATTTTGAAATAAATCGCTTCAAAAAAATTATTTTATACAGTCACTGATATGTACATTAAAAACCCTATTTTTGGTAATCTCGATTTATTTTGTAGTACTTCTAAAAAAAATCTGCAAAAAGCCTATTTTTTTGGCCGCTAGAGTGACCTACCCCCTTAATTTTAATTTGTAATGAATTACATGAGAGATATCTTGAATCATGGTACTGCATCGACTGTTACTTTAATCGGTCGTTAAAGGGAAAGGCGAAATACGAACTCGGTTTTCCTTTTGAGAAGAGCGATACAAATTTAACGAGCGTACCAGGTCGAAGAAAACTTTACGGAGAGATTAAAGTTGAAACGGTGTGGATTTCAAAGCTGTCATTCTCGCACTTTGAGAGATGGTGAAATAAAGAGGGTCGGGGGCGGGCGATATTCTTTTTTCGCCGCGCAAGCATTAAACCGGCGTGGCAGAGTGCCGGTGGTAGCATCCAACGGGCTCGAGATTAAACTTTCACGGAGATCTCCGTGCCAGGCGATTCCCCCGTGATTTCGTCCCAGACCCCGTCGCCGACGTACTCATCCCGAACTGGCAAAAGGATATGGGAACAGCCGAGAAGAGCCATCCGAGAAATTCATCCTAATGCTGCTGTACGCGTATATCAAACACCCCGAAGAAACTCAAGCAAATCTCTTTGACACTTTTCTCTCTAGCTGTTCACTTTCCTCTCATTTCCCTCCGTTCCTTTCCCATTCGCTCTCCCTCCTTATTCCTATCGCATTTCTTCATTTTTCTCTGATGTTCACACTACCTCGGTTAACTTTACAATTTTTATCATTATTAGTGCGTCACCTTCCAGGTCAAATGTTTCCAAACATCCCAAACATCCTGCACGAATATTCGTCACGGAGAGAAAAAGTCTGAGAAAATTACCATGCTGTCTCTATAAAGCTTGTGCAAACGACATGTATAGGAAATTTTCTGAAAACTCTTCGAAAAATTGTTTTAAAAGCGATAGAAATTTTACCGTGCTGCACGGAAATTTTCTGAAAGATCTTGGAAAAATTGGTCTAAAGCATTAAAATTTTTACCGTGCAGCACGGTAAAATTTCCTATACTTGTCGTTTGCATACGCTTTATATAGAGACAGCATGGTAATTTTTATCGGACTTTTTCTCTCTGTGTACGTTTTACATGTCTTTTATTTTTTCATGATTTTGGTCTAAATTTCCTTATTTATAAAGTAGAACTGTCACGCTTAGAATGAAATAGACCTTTCGAGATTTTGACTGGCTCTCAAAAATTTCTTTTTGTTCCGATGGTTATTCCAACTAAATTCATAGATGTAAACTGACAGTTTGCACAAAAAGAACTGACAGATTCTCAAAACGTCAATCTATAACGAAAGTTAGCACGCCTAGTTGAATATAAAATGTTTCATATCATAAATTTACAATAACTATTTTTGTACATTTTTTCTTTGTTTGACAATTGATTAGAAACATCCTTAGAAACATTAGAAAAAATATTAAAATAATATTAATAATATTAAAATTATATTATTTATAATAAATATAAATATAAATTATATTATATTAATAAAATAATATTAAAATAATAAAAAAAATTTTAAAAAAACATTTAAAAAAAAACAATTGATTAGAAACATCCTTAGAAACATTAGAAAAAATGCTCATAACGAGCAACTGTGATGTACGCCGAGAATTCTTTGCGGGCCACTGATGTTGATCTCCGCGTACGAAGTTCCTCGATCGATCTCCGTGGCTCCAGACTTTTCGGCGACTCTCGCGTATCCTTCGCGACGAACTCACCAGCAATGATGCCGAAATTCGCGAGCTGTTAACTGTTTCTCTTTTTCGTCGTACGCGATCTCTTGATAAACCGATAAATAATAATCTCATGCGGTCTTGACCTACTGAGCGAGTTTTCTGCTCTTCGATCGATTATATCGTTCAACTTCCCGTTCCCTTGACCCGATACGCTGGTCTTTCCTTTATTCAGTACGTACACGTACTATAATGGAGATTGTAAAATTAACCGATTGAAATGTCAATAGAGAGAAATAGATTAAGGTGTTGTGAAACACCCAATTTTGAGTAAATTTTCGGACCAATCTCACACTCGTATTTATTCAAGTAAATAATTTGAAATGTGAATATGCTATGCGTTGTACACTATACTAGTGTATGACATTCTTGGAATTTCGAGAAACGAAAAAAAATTTTTTGTTCCTTTGATTAAAATTTTTTTTTTAATTCCAAGAATTTCATGCACAATTGTATATCATGTAGTATATCGTATAGTGTATAGTGTATAGTATATAGTGTATAATATAGTATAGTGTACATTGCATAACATATTCAAATTTCAATTCATTTGCTTGAAAAATACGAGCGTGGGATTTTTCCGAAAATTCATTCAAAATTGAGTGTTTCACATTACTTTAACGTAGTTCTATTGGTACAGTTAAATTTCAATATTTTTATCTCAATTTATCTTCCTACCATGTGGTTTTTGAGCGGTTTTTTAAGTCATTCAAGGTGACTTGTACTTGTTACGTATGTATTAAAATTAAAAATTCATAATCTTAGGATTTTTTTAAAACTAATTGAAGTTTCTTTGAAGTATAATAAAGAGCTGTGTAAAATTTCAATAAGTTCCACTACCCAGATGTCAAAATATTTCGAGTTGAAGATTGCAATATTCAACACGTGCTCTTACTGGATACTGCAGAAAATAGTGATTTTTGATAACGAATATCTCGAGTTCTACGTGGTGAAGCCTCTTAAAATTTAATATAAAATTGCACATTATAGCAAAGAAGATTTCTATACAAATTTTTAACAAAATTAAAAAAAAACGATTTTTTTATAGAACTACCTTAAATAATTATAACAGTAATTTATTAAACTCTGAATTGAAGGTAATTAGAAGTAAGATAATTTCTACTTTTGCTTAATGAAACCTGCCCCTATTTATTAAAAATATCCTAAAATTAATTCAAATTAACACATAAAATAAAAGAAGGTGTTTGCAATTTTTCAACAAAATTCTAAAGAATCTATCACGACGATAACACTACTTTCAAATGAGCATTCCATTTCACGCGTCATTCACTTTCACGAAATTCTTCATAACTTTGTTTACTGTAATGTTGTTAAATAAAAAAATTGAAATAAATATTTTTAAAGTAATTTTATGTAAAAGTAGAATAAGCAAAACTTTATTATTATTATTTAGCAGAAATATTAATTTTGTTCATGCAAGATGTGCACAATCCTAATAAGTTTAGCATGAGGTAAGAGCGAGAGTAATGGTGCAAGGCGAATCGGAAAGCAAGCCAAGGCTGTCTTGATTGTATTTGAGGTGACGTGTGAAGGGATCGGGCGTGCCCATTGTATATGTATAACTTTGTGTAGTACGATCTTGTGACCAGTAATCACGAATTCCCGACAGGAGATTTCTCACGAGTGAGCTCCCAGAACGTCTGCAAATCACTTTAAGAACGGCGTCGACAATAATGACGACAACAGTGACGACGAATTTGCGAATGTTGACCTTCGATTAAATATTTGGCATTTCAACAAAATTGTACGACTAAAAATTATTTTTCGCCATTTAAGGTAGTTCTACATATAGGTTTACCCTTTATTTAGGATTTTTTAAAAAATTGGTACAATTGTTTTTTTGATATGATAAGCATATGTGCATCAAATTTTAAGAATCTTACCACGTAGAAATCGAGATATTTATGGTTGAAAATTCCAATTTTCATAATTCTCCCATAAGAGCTCGTGTTAAATAATGCGATTTTCAATTCCAAATATCTTGAATTATGATGATTTTTGATTATCGAAGAATTTGTAATGAAATTTTGTGTATGTTGAGATTATTTTATTTACCTTGTGTCCAAATTTTAATATCATTTACTTTCTGGAAATTGAGATAATAATTTTTAAAAATCAGAAGTTTTCGCTACCTTTCATAAACCTTATATTAAAAGTGATTTTTTACGATAAATATTTCGGTTTCTAGATTGTGAAGCATCTTCAAATTTGACATATCTTTCAATATTGTACCAAATTTGCAAATTTTCAATAAATTATCTTGGAAAACATTTCGATTAATCATTTTACCTTTACATTGCATGCTTAATCTAAAAATGTGAACGCGCTCATCATCGAATCACTTTAAAATTTAGCATAGCTCTTTATTGTACTTCAAAGCAGCTTCCTTTGGTTTTTGGAAAAAATTGTAAATCATTTTTTTTTCTAATTTTCATACATACTTAGCAAATTCGGGTAAATGACCTTGAATTTTGAGTATGTTCTTGAGTCGATTTGTAACAACTTTTTTTAATAAAGTTAAGCTCAACATCGCATGGTATAGAAATAAAATAAGATAAAATTTTTTTATTGGACTTCCATAAAAAACCAAAATCCAGTATCTGCGTCTCCAAGAACATTGGATAGTAAATTGATTGATTTTTAGAAAAATAATTGAACCCCCATTTTAAATTTCGTAAGTCTAATATCAAATTTATCATCAGTGGTCTCAAAAATGCACGAGTACCGAATTTAAACGAAGTCGAGAAAAAAATACGCGCGCAGTTCAAAAAACCAGGTGGTGAATTGAAAATAGACTTGCGTGCCCCAAATACTCGCAGTAAGGCGATTTTTACTATGCAGTTCGATATAAGCAACATTTTGGGAAAATAGTGACGCCAAGCAACGAAAATACTTGCAGATTTGCGCAATATATACTTGGCCCAAGATTCCAGCATGTCTCATGATACATTGGAGCCTCTCTCGAATATATATGACCGATTCCACCTCAAGACAACGGCGTTTTTCGGATGACCTCTTCGATTTCTTTTATTTTTTAATATGTTATTGTAGATGCTAAATAAAGTATCTAAACCAATTTTTAGCCCTCTATCTTGACGCGTATAGAACTTTCGTAAATTTCTTAAAATATTCATAACTCCTACAATAGTTAAAAGTAACTTAATAAGTGGTCAATTTTTTTATTTTTTTTTATGTACTTTTTGGAAAAAAATTAAAAAATTTTTTTAAAAAATTTTTTAGTGACTTTTTAGCCATTTTTAACTCAAAAATTCAATTTTCTTTCAATGGGACCCCTTCGATATTTTTTACAAAAATTCACAACATTCTACTTAAAAAAACAAGATTTTTGAGCCCAGACTGGACAGTGGATTCGAATAACTTCATATTGAAAAAAATGTTTTTTCATTTTTTTACAATAATTAAGATATCGTAATTAAATAGGTGGTCATTTTTTTTTGTTTT
>JAPYYW010006781.1:0-17630 GCA_030522545.1 Cremastinae sp. A BG-2022a
CTCGATTTCTAGATGGTGAAGCTTTGTCAAATTTGACACATGTTTTCATGTGACATTAAAGAAGACCTGTGCAAATTTTTAAGAAAATCTGTCTCAACATGATTTTGCGGTTGTACTACCTTAAATCAATTAAGAAAAGTTGTTGCAAATTGTTTCAAGAACAACATACTCAAAATTCAAGGTCATTCAAGATAACTTGTACTTGCTACGTATGTATGAAAATTAAAAAATGCATAATCTTAGGATTTTTTTTAAAAACTTGAGGAAGCTTCTTTCAAGTACAATAAAGAGCTATGCTAAATTTTAAAAAGGTTTACCATCTAGATTTCAAGATATTTAGGATTGAAAATGGCATTATTTAACACATGCTCTTATGGGAGAGCACCGAAAATTGGGATTTTTAACAATAAATGTCTCAATTTCCACGTGATGAAACCTCTTAAAATTTGGTACACATATGCATGACATATAAAAGAATGACTGTACCAATTTTCAACAAATTCCTAAATAATCGATAAAACTATAGAACTACCTTAAGTCAATTAAGGTAGTTCTATCGATACAGTCAAATCAAACGTTTTTATCTTAATTTATCTCCATTCCATGTGGTTTTTGAGCTTAAGTCAATTAAAAAAAGTTGTTGCAAATTGTTTAAAGAATAACATATTCAAAATTCAAGGTCATCCAAGGTGACTTGTACTTGCTACGTATGTATGAAAATTAAAAAATTCATAATCTTAGGATTTTTTTTAAAAACTAAAGGAAGCTTCTTTGAAGTACAATAAAGAGCTGTGCAAAATTTCAATAAGTTTCACTACCCAGAAGTCAAGATATCAAGAGTTGAAGATGTCAATATTTAACACGTGCTCTTATGGGAGTCTGCAGAAAATAGTGATTTTTGACAATAAATATCTTGAGTTCTATGTAGTGAAACCTCTTAAAATTTAATATACAATTGCACATTGTATCTAACAAGGTTTTTGCAAATTTTCAACAAAATCCTAAGAAAACGATTTTTTAATAGAGTTACCTTAAGAAAAGTTGTTGCAAATTATTTCAAGAACAAAACATACTCAAAATTCAAGGTCGTCCAAGGTCACCTGTACTTGCTACGTATGTATGAAAATTAAAAAAAATTGTTAATATATGCTCAAGTTGCCAATTGATAGTCAAACTAAGGCTCAAAAAATTGGCAACTTTTTAGCAAAAGTCAGAGTCTGGTTTTTACGAATGTTATCTCAAGAATTTACTTTTTGCTGGGATTGTCTGTCCCATACATCCTTAAATATTGCGATCCTCAACTCTAAATATCTTGACTTCTGAGAAGTAGAATTTATTTAAATTTGATACATCTTTTTATAGTACTTTAAAGATATATGCCCAAAATTTTTAGTGAATTTAAAATCAATAGAATTTTTTTCCTAATCTTCATCAATTGAATTTCAAATACGTTGTTCTTAAAATAATTTGCAACAACTCTTCTTAATAAACTTAAGCTCAAAAACCCCATGGTACGAAGAAAAACGAAGATAAAAATTATTTATTAGACTGTCATGGATGTACTACCTTAAAATTGTTTTTCATGCAAACTTTACCATCGAAATTTGTGTATTTTCAACTCTGGTGAATCGATTTTTGACCTCTTTCAAATTCGCATCGTTTAAATACAACGAGAAAACGTTTCGAAAGGTTCATCTTTTTTTAGAGACAAAATCGATTCCCCGGAGAGACTCGAGTTAATTTCTGCATTTACGACATCGTGCGATTCCATTTTTCGTTCCCTCGAAACTCTCATCCCTGGGAATCGAAATAATAGATATATCTATCGCTTTATTGACCGTTTATTGATTATTCCTTGATGAGAGATAAACGAATGTTTTCTATTGATTGTTGATTTGAATAAAATTTATATATCCGAGAGGAAAGAATCGATCGTGGCGTTGCGAGTTTCGAGGAAACGATGTTCCATCGTTCAACGTTTTCACGAACGAATTTATTTCGACGTGGTCCTGACGTAAGTGGAAACCTGGAGAATCGAACCCATTAGGGAAAATTCCTCAGTAGTAAAACGAAAAAAAAAGAAGAAAAAAAAAAATAAACGAAGCTCGTCGATTCCTTCGGGTGTGAAAAAGTGTGAATGGAAGCGTGTGTGAGATGATTAAGGGAGTCGAAGAAAAAAGAAATAAAAAATAAAAACTGTAACAACAAATATTGAGAGAAAACGAGGAAGCGATGGAGTTGATGATTATTATTACGATGAAGATGATGATTATGATAATGATGATGATACTGATTATTATGATGATGATAATGATGATGATGATGAAGCATAAGTCATTTTGTAATATTTCTTATAAGTTTTAGCTGCCATATCCAGTGATGAGTACATATGTTTGGGATATAAAAGAATGAAGAGAAGAAGAAAAGAGAGATGAGCGGTGTTTGAATAAAAATTAAAAAGAAATGAAGAAAACACACACACACACACACACAAACATACATAATTATGATATAATTATATGCAGACGACGACGTTGATTAAAAAAAAAAAAGAAACTCATTATTAATTACGACTACGACGAGGAAAACCTGCGTGCTGCTACTAATCTGTATGTATCGATGAAAATGGACGATCTGAGGACGTTCCTCCGTGAGATTGAGAGAGAGAGAGAGAGAGAACGAATATACGGAGAGAAAATAACACAAACAGACGACGGGTCTAAAGAAAACAATAACAGTTCATTATAATTATGTAATTGTAAATGAGAGGAATGAAGAGCATTATAACACGTTGTTAATTGAATTAATAAAACTAGCCCAAGATACGAAATATTTATTCACGCCTTTGAAATACCTTTAAAAATTTTTTTTTTTGCTTTCTTCCCTCAAATGATAAAGGCAGGAGTCCCGTGACAGTATATTTAAAAATTTGGATGCACTTGTTAACTAAATGTTGAATCATAAATTTAATTTTTTTGAGACAGAATTTTTTCACAATTTCTACTAATCTTCTTTGACGTCATATTAACATGTGTGCTAAATTTAAAGAGGCTTTACCATGTGGTTATCGAGATATTTATCTTTAAAAATTGCCACTTTTAACATGGGCTCTTATGAGAGATTGAAAAATGTGACGACTTTCAACAATTAATATCTCGATTACTAGATGGTGAAGCTTTATTAAATTTGGCATACATTTCGACATTACCTCTGAGAAGATTTGTGCAAATTCAAACGATTTTACGCGACTCCTACCTTAAGGATGCATGAGCGATATTTTTTAAAATATGAGAATTTGATAAATTTTTGATATTTTGTTCTTAAGCATATGAAAATATGTGCCAAATTTGAAATCGTTATACTGAGTCGTTTAAGAATTATCAAACTCTATAGTTGTTGACATTTAATACTGCTTCTTATGAAGAATTCATAAATTTGCACTAAATACAAATTTCAAAATATCAGATTTTAATGAATTGTTAAAATATCTTCGTAGCAGTGTTAATTTTGTATAGACAAAATTTCAAAATGTTTTACTACAAATTTTTTTTAGTTGTTTAAACAATAAAAATTATTTGAATTATTGTTAAAATAGGCTCAAGTTGTGAATTGATAGTCAAACTAACATTCAAAAATTTGGCAACTTTTTAGCAAAAGCCAGACTCTGACTTTTGAGAATTTAATGTCAAGACTTTACTTTTTACTGAAATTGTCTGTTCCATACATCCTTAATTTTATTCGATGAAATATAAAGGGTTACGTTTTTAATATTGAATTGGAATAATTTTAAAAACGCTACCAAATGGCTAAATTTTATTTCGGTATCTGCGAAAAAAAATGTAGTGTCGGTTTGAAGATGAATCATTAATTTTTATCATCCTAATTTTATCATTATATTTTATGGAAAATTTGTATATTTTCTGTGAATATAAGCAACAAACGTCAATGTCAAATTTATTTCATATGTTCAATATTCAATAAAATTTTTAATTTATGTTATTAAAACAATGGAAATTGATAAAATAATTTTAAAATAGTGCTCGAAGTATTCATTGCTATAAAACTTATAAGGAAAAAAATTGACAAAATTATGAAAAAAGTATTAAATTAAATTTCATTAATTTGTCATTTAAAAAATTCACTTTTTTGGAGACTATCTCTCCAGGTCCTCCTTAAACGCTCAAAATATGATTTTAAGAATACAAAAATTAGTAAATAACAATTGGATACACTTATTTTTTTCTGAAATTTAAGTGAATTTTTTGTATCAAATTTGAAATCTTTTTAGTGAATAATTTAAAAGTTATCAAACCCCAAAGCTGCTGAGTTCCAGTATTACTTCTTATAGAATATTAGTACATTTTTGAATTTTTATTATAGCAGTGTAAATTTTTTATGCATAATACACCAAGCGTTTCATAATACACCAAATTGTTACAAAATATGCTTACGGTGTGGATCAATATGCTAGATCCATATAAGACTCAACAATTTATTGGTAAAAAGACAGAGTTATAATTTTACCAATATAACGTCACGAATCTATTTTTTGCTGAATTTATCTTAGCTCTACATCCTTAAATCGTTCAATTTAGGTCAAGATTTAAATTTACTTCGAAAAAGTTGATTCTATTTCAGAAAAACATTTATTGAAGCATAGAAAATATTATTATAGTCCAATGAAAAAATAATTGTTTATCAATGCTCAAGTTGGAGTTGAAATTGAAGAAATACTAAAAATTTATTGAATTTTATTTATCTAGCTCCATTATTCGACTCTTGATTGTATCAACTTTAAAAGTCGACACTTGCACTGCACTGCTCTACAAAAATAATATAATTGTGAACTACAATTATTGATTATTGATGTTTCAATATTTCATCTAGAAAAGCTCTTAATTTATCTCTTCCTGCCCGAATATTTTACATCATTTTTTCATGAAATAGTAATTAAAGATAAAAACTGAGTTCAATATTACGAATTTTTAAACAATAAATAATCCAATTACTCTCGAATATTAATTTCAACGTAAAATAAGTATGAGATTGAAATGATTACAATTTACCCAAATTAACTTTCTCCATAAGCGTTGAATTATTTTTTCTTTACCTTACCAAATTTTTGATAAATTAATTTAATTTAAAAGTATAAAAATGTCTCTTATTGGTATAAACAAAAAAAATATCACCATGTCTTAAAAAAAGTTATTTCTAGTAAAGACAAATTAATTATAAAGCTAATCAATTCTCAGGATTTTTCAAATTAAATCGACAAGAATAGAAAATTCTTTGTTTTTTATTATTTTTTATTAATTCTCAGGATTTTTCAAATTAAATTGACAAGAATAGAAAATCCTTTGCATTTTATTATTTTTTGTCTCTCATATTATTATTTTTATGTATCAAAAAAATGTCACCATCAACTCTCAAAAAAAGGTACTTCTAGTAAAGCCTAAATAATTCTCAGGATTTTTCGAAGTAAATCGACAAGAATATAAAATTCTTTGTTTTTTATTATTTTTTCGTCTCTCGTATTATTATTTTTATGTATCAAAAAAAATGTCACCAAGCCTTAAAAAAAAGTTATTTCTAGTAAATCCTAAGCCTAATTAATTCTCAGGATTTTTAGAAGTAAATCGACAAGAATTAAAAATTCTTTATTGTTTTTTATTATTTTTTCATCTCTCATATTATTATTTTTATGTACATCGTATAGACTAGCCAGAGATCGTTTATTTACAAGTATAGCAACGGGAATAAAAAAAAAAATTCCCGACGAAGTACGCGCGAAGCTTCATAAAATGAGAAAATTGATAAGTCATGTGCGCCGGTGTTTTCGTTTGAGTGGATGTCTGCGGGCCGCGTAGGCTCGTCTCGCGGCTACCACGGGCGGGATGAGCAATGAGTCGCCTTCCGACGCCACGCACTCTTTCTGCTCCATCGGGAACATGTACTCCAGGTCGATGTCGTACCTTTTTTTTCAACGTAACAAATTAAATTTAGTATGTACCAAGAAAATTTTTTAATTTTTTTTTAACAAGCTTTCATCATTTTTTGTCAATTTATATTTTCAGAGAAAAAAAATCTTATTGAAAAAAAAAACATTCTTGATACTGCATGTGCATTATATCGTGATAAGTGTAAAATTAAAATTATGATATTTGAATTTGTCATATATCATTATCAAGTTTTTAGACATTTCACTATGTAGAAATCGAGATTTATTTTATATTTGTGGTTGGAAATCACTATTTTTTGTACTCTTTCATGAGAGTACTTGTTAAATAATAATAGAATGGTAATAAAGGAAATGAAATCTTTGACACCATTTCTATTTTTTTTTCAAATGTTTGGAACTATAATATTTTACCATAGAAAAATGTCGAGGCATTGGGACTTTTTATTCAAAAGCCTTTTAAAAATATTTTTCAATGCTTTAAAAAAAACTGTGTATTATAATGAATATGAAAATTTCTATAACCGATAAAATAATAATAGAATAACGAAAAAAAACTGTATATGTAAAAACTGTATAAATACGAAAAAAAACTGTGCATTACAATTTATAATTAATATGAAAATTTCTGTAAACGATAAAATGATAATAAAATTGTAATGAGAAGAAAATGCATATAGACGCGCCTCTCAAAACATGAATAAAATATGAATTATTTCTCGAATTTCTAGTAATAGCTTTTAAAATGCCTGAAACTGCTGAAATGACGATCGATTTTATAAAAATGAAATATGTAAGTACGTATCAAATAGTGCTGAGTTATTTGATACATTTGACAGGGTGCATAATGTCATTTCTAAATTGAATTAAATCTCAAATTTAACATTTGCTTGTTGACGATTGGATATTCACGATTTCAATCGGTGGTTAATAATTTAATCACAGTTATAAAATAGATTAGATAAAAATAGATTTTTTAATTTGTATTCAGCACACTGTATATTTTACGTATTGAGTGTAACGAAATATTATATTATTTCTACGGTAATTTTTGAAGTCTTATTTTTCGTGGTGGTCATTATACTTTTTTTACAGTGAAAAACTGTATTTATTCCAGTCACATGTAAAAAAATAACGTCTGATCCATATTATTATCTAATAAAAGTTCCATCAAAGTGACTAATTAACAATGAGAAACTGCACATTTTTGCTTTCGTCCTTGTGATTTTTATCTATCTATATTTACTCATTTTTACGAATTATAATTTTAATTATTTTTAAGTTTAATTTTTAAAATTTTAATTCTTTTTAATTTTAATTTAAAAATTTTTAATTCTTTTTAATTTTAATTTAAAAAATTTGAATTCTTTTTAATTTTAATTTAAAAAATTTGAATTCTTTTTAATTTTAATTTAAAAAATTGTAATTCTTTTTAATTTTAATTTTAAAAATTTTAATTCTTTGAAATTTTAATTTTTTTTTCATTGAAAAAAAAATTTCTTTAATTTTAATTCTTTTCAAATAATAATTTTCGAATTGGTGAGCGCGTCGTGGAAGATGATACGAAGGAAGGCGACACGGACAAGCCGGTAGAGGCGGGGAACGGTATTTTAACGGAGGATTATCGAGAACGTACCTGGGAAGTTTTTCACGGAGATAGGATATTACGTTGGCAGCGAGCGTGCGCTCCCGACTCATAATAAAACTGGAAAGATATCGAGGGCTCTTGGCCTTCTCCGCGCAATGCATCAGCAGGGCCCAAGTCTTGTAGTCCGAGTCGAGCACGTAAGTGTTGTAAACCCCTTCGTCTGTCCTCCGCGTATGATCCATAAATAGAACGAAAAAGCCAACGGGGATATTCCCATTAGTGATTCACAAAGAACCTCCGTGGGTGGATCGCTTTCGAATATTTACACTCTTTGTTGTTTTTTTTGTTTTTTTTTCTTTTTTTTTTCGTCGAGATTATGATTCTGACCAATGAAAAATCTATTTGCCAACCTCGCCGGCATGTATCCTGCTTGCTATTGCTTACGTCTTTTTCCCTTTTGCACAATTTTTTTTTCAAATTTTCATCATGCACCATACTCGTTTCGAATCTCTCAACTTATAACTATTTTTATGTATACAATTGTTATCAATTTTTTTTTCATTTATTTTTTGAATGTATTTTTATCGTGGTATTATGCTGAAAATGATTATTTTTATATGGATTTTCTTGTTATCGTGTTACAAAATTGAAAACATATATCTTCTCCTTTTTGTACAATTTTTTTCAAATTTTCATCATGCACCATTCTCGTTTCTAATCTCTCAACTTCGAACTATTTTTATGCAATTATTTCAGTTTTTTATGTACAATTTTTATCAAAATTTTTTCATGTTTTTTTTTAATTTTTCTATCGTGGTGATATGCTGAAAATGATTTTTCAAATATGAATTATCTTGTTATCATGTTACAAAATTGAAAACGTATATCTTTATCCTTTTCTGACAATTTTATTTCAAATCTTTTGCTAATTTTTTTACGTAATGTCATAATTTCACATTTGTGGCATCATTTTCAAGTAAGAAAATAAATAAATTAACGTAAATTCAAAATCCTTTAAAATGTAAAATTACAAAATTAAATTTTTGCAAAACTCGAGAAATAGAAATTTATCAAAAATCTTATTAAAAACTTTGTACAATATTTTTCAAATAATTTTAATAAAAAAACGATTGTCAGAAAACCGATTGAAAAATGTAATCGATTTTTTTTAATAATATAACAATAAAGTAAAATAAATAAATAAATAAACTTACACGGCTCTTCAGCGTGGACCCAATGAGCGGGCAATTCCTGGGAAGGAATATTCCAAGTGATGTTACCAACGATTTGCTCATTGATCGGATCATCCGTAAAGCTGTATGTAAAGTTCATAGTGACTTCAGCATTTTCCGGTGAAACCGAGAGTTCTGCTTGCATGCATCTGTACGCCAAAGCCTCCTCCGAACTTGCATAATATTGTACGATGTACCAAGACCCCAAAAACTGAAAAACATCGAGATCGAGATCTTTTTAAAAATTTATTCATAATAAAATTAACTGACAACGAGAGAACTTGTATTTATTTTATGGAACTGAATATATTTTTGTAGAAAAACGAAATAATATACTTGGGACTGGAAAGAATATATTTAAGGTAGTTGTCTATATTGAAATTTACTTTAAAAAAAAAACACTGAAATATGAAAATACGATATGAACTTTAGGATTTTTTAATTTAAAGAAATCATCGAATTCGTGTCATCTCAATTTTTAAGCAGTTAAATAATGAAATAATATTTATTATCGTGACTGTACGACCATGAAGAAGTCAACATTGACAAGTGAACTCTAATTGTCAATATTTACGTACTACGACGTTGCACGTACACTAATATAAACATGAATTAGGCCATTTAAGATTTAGATTCATTTAAGGAGGTTGGCTACAGATGGCGAAAATAAATGACGTTTTACATGTTAAAAGTATAGGGAAAGGAAATTTGTTAAGAACATGATAAAAATTAGAATTCAGAAAAAAATATCGTCTACATTATTTTCAAGCAATCGAGTGGTAAAGTAATCGAGTAATCGTCCTTATACACGGAATGTATATCTATATTGTCTAAAAATGGCTATTTCATGATTCAATTGTTCGGAAAATACGTAGACGAAAATTCTAAAAAAAATTGTATTCACGTATTTCATATGGAAGAATATTCTCTCCAAATTTGACGAATTTTTATCATTTTTTTATGTGTAGCCAACCTCCTTAAAATAGAGGACGACAAATACTTTTAATCATTATTTGTGCACTTTTAAAACGTTGCTAAAAAAATTACTAAATATGAATATAATAATCAATGCATCAAAATGTATAGTAAAAAAATGTTTTATTTTTTTCCTTCCAAAAATATTGAATCTTCTTTCAAATGATTTCAATTGTTGAAATACAATAAAACTATTGAAAAGTTCATTCACCTTCAATTTTGGAATGTTTTCATGCTTTATGTTCTTACATTTTATTCGTCACCTTTCTGTAGCTGAGAACATTCGAGCATACAAATCAAGGTCTTCTCGTTTAATTTTGGAAGAGTCCCAACGCTGCTGTCTTTTCAGTGTGGAGTGTTTTTCTTTTTATAAGAACTAATGGCTCGAATGGAAGCCCTCTAATCATTATATGTATATATTTAATTATAAATGTCCATTACTCGTTAAAAAGTAAATTTTTAATTGATTTTTTTTAAACGTTTACTCAAAAAATAACTTAATTCAAATTTTAAAAAAGAATACATTTTTTAGTTTCTTTTACAGTTTTTCTCCAAGTTTATAATTTGAATCGACCAGAAAAATGATTTTTCGATAAATGGTGATTATTACGTAGATCAATAAATGTAATTGACATTGATATGTGACAGAAATTGTAAGATGAAATAAAATTTTGTTGGAATAACCGGATATATTTGATTCATTATAATTAAGTTATGGTATTCACTTTTATTGCTGTTAAACAATGAATAACTACGCAGCTTTATAATAAAACATAGTTTAAACTTAATTGGTCTGTTAAATTGATGTTAATCGTCTTCAATAAAATTTTCATAATTTTATAATAAATAGTAATAGCTGTAATAAATAATTATAGTAAAGTGATGCTGTAATACATTACAGTAACTGTAAATAATAATTAATTGTAATTTGATAATAAATAATAATAACTGTATTAATAAAATTACAGCTAACTAAATCGTATTTTATCATTCCAATAAAATGTTTTCTAAGTGTACATAATTTCAAGGTAATACATCCATGACAACGAAATGAAAAAATTTTTCTTAGTTTTTCTCCATATCATGTGGTTTTACAGGTTAAGTTTATTACAAATAGTTGTTAATAAAATTGATTTAAAAACACCATATTGAAAATTCAAGGTCATCCAAGATGATTTGTACTTGATAAGTATGTATGAAAGATAGGAAAAAAAATTGTCTATTTTTTTCAAAAAACTAATTGCTGCTTCTTTGAAGTACTATAAAAAGCTGTACCAAATTTCAAAAATTTCTACTTCTTAGAAGTTAAGATATTTAGAATTGAAAATCTCAATGAGAGTAGAAAAAATTGTGATTTTTGATCATGAAAATTTCGAATTCTATGCAGAGGAACTTCTTAAAATTTGGTTCACATATGCACATGACATCAAAGATAGTTTATACAAAATTTTAACAAATTTCTAAAAAACTTATTTCGTGGATGTACTACCTTAAATATGTGTAAAGCGAATGGTGCTTTTAAAAAATTATTCATGATGCAAAATTAGAAGAAAAAAATGTATCCCATTCACGTCCTCTTATGGGAGAATAGAAAAAATTGTGATTTTCGATAATGAATACCTCGAATTTTATGCAAAATACACATACGCACCTGGCATCAAAGATAGTTTATACAAAATTTTAACAAATTTCTAAAATAATTATTTCGTGGATGTACTATCTTAAATATGTGTAAAGCGAATGGTGCTTTTAAAAAATTATTTATGATGCAAATTTAGAAGAAAAAAAATTATCCCAGTCTTTTGGGAGAGTAAAAAAAATTGTGATTTTCGATAATGAATATCTCGAGTTTTATGCAGAATGCACATATGCATCTGGCATCAAAGATAGATTATGCAAAATTTTAACAAATTCCTAAAAAATTTATTTCATGGGTGTACTACCTTAAATATGTGTAAAGCGAATGTTGCTTTTAAAAAATTATTTATGATGCAAATTTAGAAGAAAAAAAAATTATCCCAGTCTTTTGGGAGAGTAAAAAAAATTGTGATTTTCGATAATGAATATCTCGAATTTTATGCAGAATGCACATATGCATCTGGCATAGTTTATGCAAAATTTTAACAAATTTCTAAAAAAAATATTTCATGGATGTACTACATTAAATACATGTAAAACGAATGGTTATTTTAAAAAATCATTTATGATGCAAAATTAGAAAAAAAAGTTATCCCAGTCACGTTCTCTTTTGGGATAGTAGAAAAAATTGTAATTTTCGATAATGAATACCTCGAATTTTATGCAGAATGCACATATGCATCTGGCATCAAAGATAGTTTATACGAAATTTTAACAAATTTCTAATAAAATTATTTCGTGGATGTATACTACCTTGAATATATGTAAAGCGTATGGTGATTTAAAAAAATCATTTACGATGCAAATTTAGAAGAAAAAAAATTATCCCAGTCTTTTGGGAGATTATAAAAAAATTGTGATTTTCGATAATGAATACCTCGAATTTTATGCAGAATACACATATGCACCTGGCATCAAAGATAGTTTATACAAAATTTTAACAATTTTCTAAAAAAATTATTTCATGGATGTTCTACCTTAAATATGTGTAAAGCGAATGGTGCTTTAAAAAAATAATTTATGATGCAAAATTAGAAGAAAAAAAGATTACCCCAGTCACGTCGAAATTCCTTATACCTTTGACTTTTGGACACTTGGTTTTGTCTTCGCGACGTTTCCACGTTCCTTCGCAGAGGCACGTTAGGGAAAAAACTGTCAAAACAACTAGCACATCTTCGATCAAACTTCTGAGCATCATCCTGGTCGTATTTTGGTCAACACTTATGACGAGACATTGAAAAATGAATCTCAAATGGTGAAAAAATTAACGAAACAAGTGAAGAAATGTTGAAATCCCTATAAATTTGTGTGTACGAAAGAAAGCGAATTTTTACGAGGAGATTGAAACACAAAAAAAAAGAATAGGAGAAAAAAGTATCGGAGAGAAATTCTGTCGAAGACTTTCTGGCACGACCGCGCTCTCGCGAGTCCACAACTTCTGTCGCTAAGAATCGACTATCTGTTCGAGCGGAGAAAGAAGGAGGAAGAGGAATGGAAGGGGGACGTACCCACTATCTTTCCTCCCTTTGCATTCCGCTCTCTTCGTCCTCCTCGCGATCGGCAACTCGTGTCTACACTGACCAGTTCTCACTTCCACGACTCCCGGACTCTATAGCTTAAATTGTCCTAAAATATTCAAAAATCGATCTTCGCTATTCATCATTATTATTCGAATCTTAATTACATAATATCGTGCTAAAAAACGATATTAACGATATTTTTTTTGCTCACGTAAACTTTCGTTGAATTAAATTAAATCATGAATTTTTTTTTATTAAATTCATCAGAGTAATGAAAATGTTGAATTAACCAATCTATAAAGGTTAAAGAATAAGAAAAAAGAATCTATAAAGATTGGTTAATTTGATAAATTTCTTATATTTGTTTATTATCCAATTTTAAAATTCAATATCAATGAAATTGTGATTTTTTAATTAAATTCTTTACAGAATAATGAAAATATTGAATTAATATCTAATATTAAAATTTAATATAAATGAAATGTTGAATTTTGTATTAAATTATAGATTAATGAAAATGTTGGATCAATATATTCAAAGATGGTTAATTTATTACATTTCTTAAACTTATTTATTATCCAATATTAAAATTCAATATAAATGATATTATGATTTTTTAAATTAAATTATAGATTAATGAAAATATTGGATCAATATCTATAAAGATTCATTAATTTATTACATTTCTTAAACTTGTTTATTATCCAATTTTAAAATTCAATATCAATGAAATTGTGATTTTTTAATTAAATTCTTTACAGAATAATGAAAATGTTGAATTAATATCTATAAATATTGTTTAATTTATTAAATTTCTTAAACTTGTTTATTATCCGATTTCAAAATTCAATATAAATAAAATTGTGAATTTTTTAATAATTTGATTACAGAGTGATAAAAATATTGAATTAACCAATCTATAAAGATTAGTTAATTTATTAAATTTCTTAAACTTGTTTATCCTTATTTATAAAGTAAAACTATCACGCTTAGAATGAAATAGACCTTCCGAGATTCTGATTGGCTCTCAAAAATTTATTTTTGTTTCGATGGTTATTCCAACTAAATTCATAGATGTAAACCGAAGCGCGTATCGCATTGCCTAGTCCATATTAAAAATCAATAGAAATTAAATCGTGAATTTTTAATAAATTGATTACAGAATAATAAAAATATTGAATTAATATCTATCTAATCACACCCTTAAATAAATTAAGATTGAGTAAAATATTGAATTAAATATCTAAATAAATTGTTTGTTAGATTCATTAAATTTCTCAAACTTAGTTATTATTAAATTTTTTGATTGTTGTCAAATTTGTACCTTGATTTATTTTTTATCACTTGTCTATTACTTGTGTTCGATATCTTTTTTATTCAATATACTCATTATTAAGATTTTAAAATAATAAAATGCATTATTGCAAAAATGAGTTATTTTAAACCATGAAACATTAATTAAATAAAAAATTAATTATCACGTTTCAACAGCAGCGTGTTCATTTTATGACAAAATTCTTTACTAAATTTCTCCAATTCGCTTACTTTTATATTAACAACAATGACTTATCGTTTTTTATTCTGTAGATATATATTTATAATCGTTATAATTTGGAAATTTGTTCCCAAACATATCAAATAAATTTAAATTAAAAGAAATTGATTAAAATTAAATGAATAAAATAATAAATAATCGAAAATCATTTTTCGGTAAAAAGAAGCAAAGATTTGAATGTAATAAAATTTTGATACAAGAAAAATTGAAGACTCGTTTATTATTCCTCAACCGTTCGTGCGGATAAGCGTTTCTGGCGACGATTTAGACACGTTTGATGGAAGAATACCAATCGATCCATGTTCCGTAAAGAATGTCGGACCGAAAAAAGAAAAATTTGTAATGCAATTCTATTTTTAAGTCTCACGTCGCACTGCTGCTACTCGCCCAACAAATTTGCGTGTCAGCGTTCAAAGTGATTAGTTGATTCGCTTTTTAAGTCCGATAAACTTTATCAACGATACCATTGGTTCGTTAGGCTAATTTTTCACGATTACTCCTTGACCCCAGGCGTCAAAAGTCTGTCATCATCTCTGAGGCTAATATTATCATCGAAATAAACACAGAATACAGATTTTTTTCAAAGCTTATTGTCGCATATAAAGGAAAAATATGTGGACAGTTATTTGCATCGAAATCATTTAAGGTAGTTTTAGCAAAAAATCGTTTTCTTAAGATTTTCTTAAAAATTTGCAAAAACTTTTGATACAATGTGCAATTGTATATTAAATTTTAATTTGAAAATCGAATATCAATATCAATCGAAATTCATCGCTTTTCTATGTTTTGTAAAAGCCCAATTTGAGAATTGCTATATAAAAAATATGTGCAAATTGTGAAAAAATGTCTCCAAGTATTTCAAATGATGATAACAAATATTGAGTCAAAATTCTTAATTTTTGTGAAATATGAAATAAGTAAAATGTACAGTAAAATATTTCACTGTATACATAGTAAATTAAAGTTAAATATAATAAAATTACATTTAAAAAATATGAATATATGAATTTGTGAAGAGTATAAATGCTGAATCTACTTTGAATTTATTCGAGACAAAAATGCTATCATTTGACGTATACGATGATTGCGAGGTATCGCTCATCCTTTTCCTGCCTAACCGCGATAATTATTTTGTCGCTTTGATGATGGAAATTTAATTTCCATATAAATTTGTCACTTTCAGCGAAATATTTGTTTGTACTACGAATTTGATTAATATTTTAAAAATTTTAGTGAAAAAAAGTATTTAAACTGTCGCTATCGTTATAATAATTTTTATGTATGTTAAGACAACACCACAAAAAGAAATGTGTATATTGTATAGAGTTTAATATGTTTTTAGGCCCGAAATGTTATGTAAAAATCCTATTCTGTGTAAAAAAATTTCCACCACGTGAAAAAAAATTGTGCAAATACAAAAATATCGCTACTCTACGTACTGAAATAACTTGAAATTCTTTATATCAAGTTCTCGTTTATTTCCATTACAACAATACAAGTTATCATAAACTGTCATCATCATCAAATCATACTATTTAATTATCATAAAAATAAAAATACTGTATGATACTTTTTTAACTCTCACCAACATTTTTCCAATGATTTCAGCACTGATATATTCTTTTTATCAAAAATATTTGCTTGTAATAAAAATTCAAAAATAAAAAAAAAATATTAAAAACTTGTAACTTTTGGAAAATAAAAATAAGATCACTGAAAAAAAATCATGAGGACAAAAATGCATAAACGATTCGATTCTATTTAAATTTGTCACTTTCAGCGAATGATTAGTTTGTGCTAGGAATTTGATTAATATATTAAAAATTTTAGTTAAAAAAAGTATTTAAACTGTCGTTATCTTTATAATTTTTATGTATGGTAAGACAACACCACAAAAAGAAATGTGTATATTTAATGTGTTTTTACGCCCGAAATGTTATGTAAAAATCCTTATTCTGTGTAAAAAGATTTCCAAAACATGAAAGAAAATTGTACAAAAATATAGCTACTCTACATACTAAAGTAGACTTTAAATTCTTTATATCAAGTTCTCGTTTATTTCCATTACAACAATACAAGTTATCATAAACTGACAATACCATCAAATCATACTATCAAACTAATTATCATAAAAATAAAAATACTGTATTATATTTTTTTAACTTTTACCAACATTCTTCCAATCATTTCAGCATTGACATATTCTTTTTATCAAAAATATTTGCTTGTAATAAAAGTTCAAAAATAAAATTAAAAAATTAAAATCTTGTAACTTTTGGAAAATAAAAAAAAGATCACTGAAACAAAAACGTAAGGACAAAAATACATGAATGATTCGATTCTTTTGTGTTACATGTTGAACATCTATGAAAACTCGACGTAATCGAAGATTCAATTTTTCCATTACTTCGTGACTCGGGCGCTTTTTTCATCTTGCAGCGTCGGTGGCATTCCGAGGATACGATTCACTTTTTCCTCTTTTCCCTTCTGCAGTTAAGGTAGTACATCTATGACAGTTACATTAAACATTTTTAACATAGTTTTTATCAATACCATGTGGTTTTACAGCTTAAATTCATTTTAAAAAAATTGTTACTAATTGAATCAAGGACAACATATTTTAAATTCAAGGTCATCCAAGGTGATCCGTACTTCAGACGTATATATAAAAAATAGAAAAAAAAGTTATTTAGGATTTTTTTAAAAAACTAATTTAAGTTTTTTTGAAGTATTATAAAAAGCTGTACCAAATTTCAACAAGTTCTACTTCTTAGAAGTCAAGATATCAAGATTGAAGATTGCACTATTTCACACGTGCTCTTATGGGAGAGTAGAAAAATTAGTGATTTTCGATAATGAATATCTCGAATTCTGTGCAGAGAAATGTCTCAAAATTTAACATACATATGCATATGGCATCAAAGATAGTTTATGCAAAATCTTAACAAATTCTTTAAAAAATCGTTTCGTGGATATACTACCTTAAGGTAGCTCTATAGTTTTATCGATTATTTAGAAATTTGTTGAAAATTGGTACAGTCATTCTTTGATACGTAACGCATATACATACCAAATTTTAAGAGGTTTTACCACGTAGAAATTGAGATATTTATTGTTAAAAATCCCAATTTTCAGTGCTCTCCCATAAGAGCCTGTGTTAAATATT
>JAPYYW010006786.1:0-23553 GCA_030522545.1 Cremastinae sp. A BG-2022a
TATTAAAGTTGATAGTATTTTAGATTAAATAATTTTCACAATATTCGGTTGTTTCAAATGATTTTTTTCTGACCCCTCTTGCCCCCACTCTTAGTGGCATCATGAGCGATAGTAATACCTTAAACAGACTAGAATAATTATACGCAATTTATTAAAATGTCGAGCTCGAGGAAGCTTGTTCGCATCGACGGAGGCGTTCTGTATATCTTGTTGCCAACGGGAATATCGATCGATTGCTCGGAAAAGAGCACTTGCACTTTGGACAAAGCTATACACTTGACAGGAGTCCCGGAAATGTGTCTGTGAGATTTCTAGGTTAGGCGCCCGGGCGCTCCAAGGGCGGGATTACTTTTCCGACGCGACGTTACGGGGCTCGAGAGAAGTCGCGACGGGGCACCTCTGTTACGAACTCTAATGTAGAGGGATATCGCGAGGGGGAATAACAAAACCGAGTGACGGACAGCGAGAGAGGAAAGTGCCGCTTGTCGCGGATATTGTGAATCATTTCGAGCGGATTTCACAGCCCCGATAGCTCCATCTAATCCTGTCAATGTCACCTTTACTGGCTTTAACGTCAATTCACAAAATAATTGATTGTACGAGAGAAATTATTTGTTTTTTTTTTATTTTCTTCGCACTTTCTGCAATCCTGAAGAATGATCAGTTTTTCCCTTCTTAAATTTACATATATACGGAATAAAGGGTTAACCTTAACCCGATCACTTTATCGTGGATCGCTGGAGACCCGATCGATTTTTCTTTTGTCTCATTTCTCAGAATTTAATAGATGTGTTTATGACGGAAAATAACATATTTGTTAAAATTTTTTTACAATTTTCATAAATGAGCCCTTAAAGTTCAAGTATTCAGGAGACTTAAGGAATTTTTTCAGATTTTTTCATTGCAATTTACGTATTTTAACATGTCTTGGGTCTTCAGCGACCCAAGATAAATTTACAGGGTGTCGAAAAACACGATAAAGTGATCGGGTCAATAAGGATGTTAGTCTAGTCTATGGAGGTTTAACCCGATCACTTTATCGTGGGTCGCTGGAGACCTGACCGATTTTTCTTTTGCCTCATTTCTGAGAATTCAATAGATGCGCGTTTATGACGAAAAATAACATATTTGTTTAAATTTTTTTGCAATTTTCATAAATGTGCCCTTAAAGTAGAAATATTCAAGAGACTTAAGGAATTTTTTCAGATTTTTTCATTGTAATTTACGTATTTTAACATGTCTTGGGTCTTCAGCGACCCAAGATAAATTTACAAGGTGTCGAAAAACACGATAAAGTGATCGGGAAAATTTCCATAGTCTAGTCAATTTCATAGTGTATCTATTCGTTTTTCAAGAAGTTTCAAGAAGAACAAAACAAAAAAAAATTATTAAAGTAGTTCTATATGAGTACACTCAAAACAAAAGTTTTTATGTCATATTATCTCGATACCATGTGGTTTTTGAGCAAAAGTTTATTAAGAAAAGTTGTTGCTAATTGTTTGAAAAATAACATACTCAAAATTCAAGGTCATCCAAGGTCACCTGTACTTGTTACGTATGTATGAAAATTTTAAAAATCATAATCTTAGGATATTTTTTAAAAACTAAAGGAAGCTTCTTTGAAGTACAATAAAGAGCTGTGAAAATTTTCAACAAGTTCCACTACCCAGAAGTCAAGATATTTGGAGTTGAAGATCGCAATATTTAACACGTACCCTTTATGAGAGACTGCACAAAATAGTGATTTTTGCACTGAGAACAGATTTAATTGAAAAATATTTAGTTGAAAATATTTCGTCGAAACAACACTTGTTTATTTAAAATAATTAAACTTCAGTTAAATCAATCAAGAATTTAGTTCAATTTGCAAAATAATATCGTTGAACGTATTGAAACAAATAAACCTCTTAAAATTTAATATACAATTGCATATTGTATCAAAGAAGGTTTTTGTAAATTTTTAACAAAATCCTAAGAAAACAATTTTTTGATAGAACTACCTTAAATCGGTTAATCCGTCTTTAAGTTTTAGCGAGACTTTTTAGCGATTCATTTTTATAGATTAAAAAAGATGAATGCAAATTTTTAAGAAAATCTGTCTTAACACGGTTTTGCAGTTGTAAATACTACCTTATATAATACTACACCGTACAAAAAAAATTTTTCTATTAGTATATGTTAACAAAAGGTTAAATATTTGAAAGAAAAATTGAAAAAATACGAGTTATTGATGTAAAATCGAGTTATTGTCTGTTGAAAAATGACGAAAGCTTCGGGGAAGGAGGGTCAACTCGTCGAACGTTGTGTCGCGTCGTTAACTCATCGTCCCGTGTGAAATAATGGGGAAAAAAAAACTTTTCTCGACTCTCATTGAGGGAGCAGCGCAGGGCTCGCGTGAGAGAAGCAAACGCAAAAAGGCGAAGGGAAACTTGGCTTGCGTTGATCTCGGCGTCACATTCACCTCTGTATCTTCTCTCAACTCGGAAATTAATTACATCCCGGTTAAAGAGAGCCAAAGCCCGTTGAGTTAATGACTTCAAAAGAGTCGTGAGAGCGTCTGCGACTTGTAATTATACACGCATCGTGCACGGTGCTCTCGCACCAAAGAAACGCGTGAATGCGATCGCGAGACGACGGTGCGCGCCCGCGAGGACTCATTCACAGTTTCAATCAACCCCGAATCGAGCGCAAACATCAACTTTTAATCCCGAGTTTTCTTTTTTTTTCAAACTATTAATTGGAGTAATTTTAAAAACAGTGAAAAGTGGCTAAATTTTTTATATTTTCCTTCATATACAATCACTGAAAACTGAAAACCACACATTTGTTTGATCTAAAAAAAAATTTGTTCCAATACGTTCAACGATATAGTGCGAATTGAATGAAATTCTTTGTTGATTTAACGGATGTTTAATTATTTCAAATGAGTGAATGTGCTGATTACATTTTTTTCAACTAAATCTGATTTTAGAATATAAAAAATTGTTGGGTCGAATTAAAAAAAAATCACTTCGATGATTTCGTAGTTGTCAATGGTTTTTCCATTTTTTAAATAATATTAAATATTCATATTTACTTGAAAAATTATTTAAATAATTAAAATGGTTTATTTAACCTTTCTAAATGTATATCACAAGTATTACCTTTTTATTTGGCAGGTCGTACATGCTTGATATACGGTTTTACATTATCTATTTAAAAGTAACCAATCCTTTTTTGTTTATTTTGTTTATATATTTTGATGATCCCAAATTATTGATAACTCTCAAATCGTTTGGAAAATCATTTTCAAATTTGGATCAAAATTGAATTCAAAATTGAATTCGAAATAACATGCCAAAAATGTAACCACTTGTTACTATTTTTTAAATAACTCTAAGTCACTCTTAACATTTTGCCAAATATTAATAACGTTCGACGTATGATAATCGAGATAATTATTGAGGTATATCTGTACTGCAACAGTCACCGTTTAAGGTCTTGAAAAATTCAAAAAACTGATCGAAAAGTGAGTTTTTTTCAATTTTTCAATATGAATTCTTGAATTTCGTGAAACGTGAATAGTTTAGTGTTTCAAATTTATAATATCGTTTCCAAATATTTTAAAAAAATGTTGATGGTGGTGTATCCTATATTAAAAAAGAGATGAAACCTCTAATTAATTAATCTTATAGAGCGCATTATGCGAAGTTTTATAAAGTATGCACCTAGAAGAACAGTAAAATATCAATTCAAATCTGTCAAAAAGCAGCTGAGTTGTGTCGCTCATGTAAACTAAAAGTAAAATCATCAGTTGAAAATATTTTCTATAGATTTAAAAAAAAACTATAGATGAACGTTAATTCTTTGATAACGTATAATAATTGGTGAAAAAAATTTAGGAATCTTTCCCATTTACAAATCAGGATATTTCATATGGAAAATCACTATTTTTAACACAAGCTCTTATGGAAAGTAAAAAATGTTACAATTTTCAACAATAAATATCTCGATATCTAGATCACGACATCTTTAAAAAATTGACACTCGAGCTCCATATTAAAAAACATCTATATGCAAATTTTTAAGAAATTCTATAGAAAACCATTCTTACCATAGAATCACGATAGAACTTAATAAAAATTGCAACTTTTTGCAACCTCTTATAGAATTCCATAATAAAAGTTGTAATTTACATTAAAAAGTTTCTGTCTGTCCCATCTACATCCTCAAGAAACTCATCGAAAAATCGACAAAGTCGATTGTGAATAAAATGACCAAAACTGCTTAAAGTCTTGGAATAATTCAAATGATCAGCAATGACGAATCTTACGAACAAGAATAAAAGCTCTGAACAGATGGAGTGAGCTAAAAATCGCGGGTGACACACGCTTCCAGTTCTCGATCGAATACTGGCTGCGCTGCTCTCGACAAAGATCATCATTTGCAGTCTCTGGTACTAAAATTTTATGGTTTACGCTAATTAGCTTATAATAACATTGAATGGACAACCGTGTTATAATTATCGTCGAGTGAAAGGATTGGCGTTAGTCATCAATTTTCCACAGAGTTGTGTAATTATACAAAAAATAAAATAAAAATCCGAGAAAGCGTCATCGCAGTTGAATATCCGGTACTGCGGTTACGTCTGTATTTCTCACATTCCCGAGTGCGCAAGCACGAAAATAACGGCGTCCGAGTGAAAAAGCGATTGCAGTATAGAAAGCCCATTCACGCCTTGGAATCTTTATTTGCGAAATTGGATCATTCTGATCCCCACACAGTCCCACTCGTCACTTTTATTATCGTATTACGAACGGGAAAATTCTCGCAAAAGAGAATAAAAAATAATATTCGCGATAAAAATGAATGTCGGATTCTTATTATGTTTCTGGAAATCTATTACAAATGGACAACATCTAAAAATATATTTTGTTCTATGATATTCAGTGCAATTAGTCGCTTTCTAGTAATGTATACTTCACTGTCCTTTCGGTACATGCAAAAATCATCATTTAATTTTTTTTTAAAATTCGACTCATATTTAATATGATAGTTACAGAGGTTTTGTTGTTTTCTTTGCTTTGGTCTTGCTGTGTAAAACCAAAAATTATTAATTGCAATTGTTTCAAAATTTATTTCTTGAAAATTTGCTTTGACGCACTGACGTCATATTAATTTTCAATTACGAATATTTTCATTAAGGTAGTTCTCTTGGTACAGTCAAATAAAAAAATATTCATCTCGGTTTTTCTGACATTCAAAGTAATTTGCGAGAATAAGTTAATTAAGAAAAATTATAGCAAATTGTTTAAAGAACAATATACTCTAAATTCAAGATGATCCCAGGTCGGGTATGCTTGCTATACATGATTTAAAAAATTTTGGAACAATTTTATGTCAGATTTTTTTAAAAATACTAAACAAAATTTCTTTGATGTTATATAAAAATTTTTGCAAAATTTTAAGAAGTTTCACCATTCAAAAGTCAAAATATTGAAGGTTGAACATCGTAATATTTAACACGTGCTCTTATGGGGAAGAGCGCACGAAAAATCATGATTTTTAACAATAAATATATTGACTTCTACGTGGTAAAACCTTTCTAAATTTGGACCAGATATTCACATCAAATTCAAGAAGATTTGTGCAAATTTTAAAGAAAATTTGCCGAAATTCATTTTTCACGACAATAATTACCTTAAATGGTCGGTAAAAATAGGTTTTTCGTGTGGATTTTATAGCTGAGAACTTTTCCAATCGATTGATCCTTAACATACTTTTACTAAAAAGTTGCCAATTTTTTGAGTTTTCGTTTGACCATTTATTAGCAACTTCAGCATATTTTAACAATAGTTTAAACATATTTTATTATTTAAACAATTAAATTGAACAAATTTTAGTAAAATGTTTTAAAATTTTCCATAATAAAAAATTTTAGATCTTTGCAAATTACGTGAGAGTTCACAGTGTAGAACTTGAGATATATATTATTGAAAATCGCAATATTTAACACGTATACTCGAATATTTATTTTCACCAATAAATGTCCCAACTTCCGTACAGTAAATCGTTCTAAAAATTGGTATACACACGTACACATTGTGTCGAAGAACGTCTATGCAAATTTTTATCAAAATTTCATGAAAAATATTTAACCCCACAACAGCATTAAATTTACTACCTCAATTTCTCTCGATGTAGCTATATATAGGCTGTGAATAAATGAGCAACAAATATCTTGTTGTCGATCGCTTGGATACGGTGTCATTCGCAACGTTACGCGAGACTGGGGGAGAGGTTGGACGATGTGCCAATTCGCAAAACAATCGTCCCGCCGTTTGCAATAGACACGAGAGAATTGTTACAGCGAAAGAGTACAAATACGTGTATGTGTACAAAGTATGTATTATGAGGACTGTTAATGTATACATATATCAATGCGACTCTCTGATGCTCAATGAGGATGTGCTGATTGGAACGAATAACGCCTATTGTCGGGTTCACCGGACAGTAGAAAGCATCAGACCGATTTTTTACGGCAGTACGTCAGCTCTACTCTTCACTTCTCTACTCATGACTTTATTTTTTCGTATTTCATCTTGAATTTTGGCTACTTTTAAAAAATTCACTATTTTTGAATAAATTTAGTCATAAAAAACTCCTCTGCAGTTTTAATAAGCTAAATTTAGCTTAAGGTAGTACATGTATGAGAGTTACATTAAACATTTTTAATATAGTTTTATCAATACCGTGTGGTTTTACAGCTGAAATTTATTAGAAAAAGTTGTTACTAATTGAATCAAGGACAACATATTTTTAATTCAAGATCATCCAAAATGATTCGTACTTCATACGTATATATAAAAATTAGAAAAAAAATTTATTTAGAATTATTTAGAATTTTGTTAAAAAACTAAAAGTTTTTTTGAAGTATTATAAAAAGCTGTACCAAATTTCAACAAGTTCTACTTCTTAAAAGTCAAGATATAAAGATTTAAAGATTGCACTATTTAACACGTGCTCTTATGGGAGAGTAGAAAAATTGGTGATTTTCGATAATGAATATCTCGAATTCTATGCAGAGAAACATTTTTTAATGTACCACCTTAAAATATGGTCTTTAGTAGAGAAGTGAAGAGTTGAGTTAACGTATACTGCCATTTTTACGCATACAGGATCTTCCACGAGGCTGGCCCGAACGCCCAAATCTCAGGAGAATTTAAAATCAAGTCGTGAACAAAATGACAAAAACCGCTCGGACGTCATCCTCGGACGTTTCGCTTATTTTCGGAAAATCGAATTAACGCTGATATGCTTCTCGGATATGAAAAGGCTCGGTGCAATAATTCGGGCAGTCGGGCAAAACTTACGAGACAACCTGATGTACATCATCCTCGTCACTGTCCCATTAATAATCCGAAAGAGCTTTTTTTGCCTGCATTTTCTCAAAACTGCCAGTTTTCAAGCGCTTCCTGTCAATTATTCCAGATTTTGTACATTAGAGATTTGTCAGAATACATTTTGATTTCGAGATGTATTTAAGATGGTTGTCCTGTGACAGTCAAATTAAAAAGTTTCGGCTCATTTTTTCTCATGCTCCGTGAGGTTTGCGAGTCCAAGTTTATTAAGGATGGTCTATAGGGGAAGGAGGGAGGGACAAAATAGGCCGCTGGGGGCAAAATGGGCCCCCTGAAATTTCCAAAAGCTAAAAATATTTAAGGGCAAAATGGGCCCATAAAATTTTTAACTCGATCACTTTGTCGTGTTTTTCGACACCATGTAAGTTTATCGTGGGTCGCTGAAGACCCAAGGCATGTTAAAACACGTAATTTGCAATGAAAAAATCTGAAAAAATTCCTTAACTCTCTTGAATACTTAAGGGCGCACCATGAAGATTGCAAAAAAATTTAAACAAATATGTGATTTTTCGTCATAAACATATCTATTGGATTCTGTTAAAAATATATATCGTGTTAAAAATTTACAAATATTGTTTCGAACAAAATGGACTTCTAAAATTTTTGTCACATAGAAATGATTAAGGAATAATGGAAGAAGGAGTAAACTCGGTCACGAGTTCCACAGTATTATTTTCCATAATTATTCCCCAGAATTGAACGCATATAACGCTTAGCAGTCCATTTTAAATAAATATTGTATGATCTTTTAGCACAAAAATAAATTTTTCTTGAATTCATCAATTATAGTTATTCAACAGAAAAGTAAAAAGAAAATTTCATTCAAGTTTCCAAAAGGTCCAAGCTTCATAAAATTTGGCATGCATTTCAAGATGCAACAAGATTTGTGCAAATTTTTAAGAAATTCTGTCTCAAACGATTTTACGTGACTCCTACCCTAAAGGTGTTCGATGATATATGGCTATTCGATATTTTTTGGCAAAATTCAACATACATAAAGATTTATGCATATAATTCATAACTTATGTTAAAATATTGATCTTGGTCACTATTTGAAAAATCTGAGAATATTTATTCATTTTTTACTATTTCTCATAACAGTCGATATTAAAATTATCACTTTATCAATTAATATTTCGACATCAATAAGGCAACAATGAGGCATCCTCAATTTTTGAATACATTCTAATATGTTTTAAAAGAACATTAATGTAAATTTTCAAAAAAAATATTTTAGAAAATAATTTCAATTGACATTTTCTCTTTTACATCACATGTTTAACCATGCATTGAACGTTCAAACCATCATCGTACTATATTTACGTTTATTGGAATTCAGATGCCAAGAAAATATTTAAAACTATGTAAAATTCGTATTTACTTTTATGTTTCAAACGAAATAATTTTTATTGGTACTATATTATTTGCATATCGACCAGTTACAGTTGTTTTTTTCTTTTAAATCGACGAGTTCGAAAGACTCGTAGCCATCTAGCGTCAGCTCGTAACTTATCGACATTACTTCCAAATGTCGAATAAATGATTGTCAGCGACCCTAGCCGAAAATATCTTAAGTTCGAATAAAATTTTTATCCCTAGATGGTATTTTTTATCCCTAGATGATACTATTGTATCTAGAGAACGCTCTTACCAACAGAAGCTTAATAAGATCGATAAAATTTCTCTTTTTTTGCATTATAATCGCTATGATGATGGCAACTGGTTTGAATTCATATTTCAGTCATATTCGAGAGTCATTGTCGAACTTCGATCGTGCTTCGATTTTGCGCATCCCTGAAATGAATAATACTTTGTGGTAAGTAGACTAATGCCACTCCGCAACCCTGGACTAGATAATTTGATGAATAAGTGAAAATTACTAGGCGGTCTTTCATTGAAATCCTTGCATGCCAAGTCACGATGTTTGAAACATTTATGTTCCAATATCATACTCTAGGTTAACATATAAATGATAATCTCTATTTATAAATCCGTTATTAGGGTAAACGTACCATATCTCGGCCACATAAGATCATTTTTCGGTCTCCTAGAAGTTGTATTTTTATGAAATTTAATCTACAAACCATTATAGTCCAACCAAAATTTTCTTTAATGTTTGTCTATGTTTTTCCTGCACAATACATAACTATTAAAATAATAGTCGAGTGGCCGAGATTTGGTGCAGGCTGAGATTAAGTGCACCCACCCTATTGTCTTCTGTTTTTTTAAATTGATTTACATAAAAATTAAATAATTCTCGTGTCGTTGGAACATTTTTATTTCTAACATTACGAATGGTTATTGTTATTTGAAGAGTCAAACGAGTCATAAAATTGACGCGCAAGGACGCGTGGGGTTTTTAGACCTCAATTTTTTAAATCTTATAAAAAAAATAGAATCAACAATATTTTGTTAAATTTTCTATACAACATATTTACATAACATATAGTTTTAAATAAGTTTTGAAAATTATAATTTTCAAAAACAAATTTTTGGTGATTATCGTCAAAAAAGTGATGCAGTATTTGGTAATAAAAAGTTTGTTACATACACGGTGAAGTACAATAAAAATTTTTTTAAGTCGTTACAAGGTCTGGTCTATCAAGTTTGTGTATTATGGATGACGTATGTTAGATGAGTGTGATGAAAAATGGTCATTATTGTATTTCAGGAAATAAGTCGTTATAAGACGCTATGTATAATTTACTAAAAGAAAACATGACTTCAAGAATTTTTTGATAAAAAAAATGGCTAATTTTCATGCTATTGTGAAATAATGGTATAATCAATCGTTAGTCGGCATAAAATGAAATTTTTATTGATACTAAAATTCTGTATATTATACTGATTGTGCATTTGCAAATTTTTCAGATTTATAAAAACGAAAAATACTCTAAATTAAATGAATAAAATAAAATAAATACACGTGTAAATATATACACAAATACACTCAATTAGAAACACGTTTATAATTATCCTATATTAAAAAAGACATGAGGCCTCTAATCGATTCATTGGAATAGAGCGCATTGACTTTTGGCAAATCTCTACTCATAAAAAAAAATTCAACATGCACTGCTTTGGAAATAATAACCTGGATGTTTGAATCATTCATTTCGTCTTGCAAAAATTTTCAAGAATTACCTATTATGAAGTCGATATCGTCGAGAACACAAAAAGATATTGCCACTTGAAATTTTGAGATTTTCCTACTTTCAATTCTCGAAAAATCAGGCTGGAGGTCCTTGAACACGCTAAATTTTCTCAGGTCACGTCAGAAGAACTTGCAACACAATTTTCTATTATTTATATTAGAAGTACCTGGACAAATATACTTGAATAGTTCGGGGATCGTAAACATAAAAAAAAGAGAGAAAATTCATCGAGCGTAATGAGGAAAAAAAAATTTCAAATTTTCGTTAATTCCTCGGTCATTAGTGTTTCCATGGTGATCGGTCGAGGTCGAGTGAAAAACCGATTAAGGTATTAATTGTTCGGTTTTATGACGAAATTTGGAATCAGTTGGCCAGTGTAAAGTAAAACATTTCGTTTCAATTTGACAAGATCAATCGAGTGTCAGTTCCAGTGTAATTTTCAATCGTACGAAAAGTGAATAGTTAAGTATTTCAAATTTATAATATCGTTTTAAAATAACTTTTTAAAAAATGTCGGTGCGGATGAATCCTATATATATATAAAAAACGATAAAACCTCTAATAAATTAATCGGAATAGAGCGCATTATGCGAAGTCATATGAAGAGTGCGCCTAGAAAAACAGCAAAATATCAATGAAAAAATATCAAAAAAAGCGGCCGCGTTGTGCTCGTATTTTGAAAGAGATGTATCAGTGTAATTAAATATGTGTAATACTAATGCAATTTCACTTACGATTAGATATATAATTGTAACAAATTTCTTAAAGAAACTGTAAAAAACATCTTTAATCCCTTTTACAATTAGATATGTATTTAAAATTTTATTCTTATTTTAAAAATAAAATTTAAGTTTAAGAAATTCTTTGCAATTATATAAATATACTTTAGTTCTAACAATCAAATACATTTATTTCTTATTATTCATTATAAGAAATTCCTTAATTTGTTCAGCAATAAGAAATTTTATAAAATCTATGAAATTTTAAATATTTAAATTCTATGAAATATTTAAAACACGGTGCAATATATAAATTATATATATATATATATATATATGTATATAATACAATATATAAATATAAAAGTATAGAACTAAATATCAGGTTGGCCGGAAACAAATTGAATAATTCTAGATTTTTCTAGAACTTATGCAGTACGCGGATAAATAAAGTAAACTTTCCAATAGTTGGACATGTCCCAATAGTTGGACAATTTTCGTTATATTATTTTAAATATTTCAATGATTTTTTTTCTGAATAAAATCGTATGAATTATTTTTCCTATACAAAAAAGCGTATTTTCCATACCATTATTTTATTGGAACAAACTCGCTCAATTCTAGAGACAGGGTCGATTTTCTGTCCAACTATCGGGACATTCTACATATTTAAACGTTCAAATATTTATTCACTAGAAATATTATTTAAAATTAACACATAAAATGAGTCTTGGATTGTTAAAATATCAAACAATAGTTTAGATATGATTTTCAAGCAGATTTATATTTTGAATATTTTTTAAATAAAGAAAAAGTGAGAAAACCCTTAGTTGTCAAACTATTGGCACGTTTACCATAGCTCGTTCAATCTGCAATATGTTAATAAATATTTTATTTTAAAAAGTAGTTTCATTTTTGTAAAGACTTGCTAGCCAACCCAATATATTTAATTTTTAACAACGAAAAATTATGTCAATATCTAAAATACTTTGCCAATTTCGAGATAAATTTTATTCAAGTTTGACATATGAGACTCGATGAGGAAAACATTTTTCGTGTGTAACGAGCGCGGGACGAATAGGGCAAATTGTAGTGGGGGATAGATGAAAAATAGAGCAAGGTAGAGGGAGTTGCGCTGGAAGTTGCGCGCGCAGTTCCAGCGAGAGCAGACGATTGTGAGCAACGATCTTGGCGCTACGACTCCGAGCATCGAAGAACGAACAGTCACCGAGAGATAACAGGAGTATGAGGTCGTTCGAGAGCTCAAAAATTCTTTTTATCAACGAATAATCAAATGTGCGTACCTTGCGATGTGATAGATTCTTGGTTAGTGTTGCCTCAGTGCGAATTATTCTCTCGTAATTCGTAGGAAACAGAGACGACCTTCAATTTTTATTGTTTGCGGATCTATAACGTTGTTGTGTATATAGGATATTAAAAAAAGTACCAGGAAAGTGTTTCATCAGTGAGGAAATAATACGTTAAGGGAGTTTTTACTTGAGCACTGCATGTACACAAAATTTGCAGCAGTTACGAATGGCGGAATTGGAAACAGTAAAACCCAGCAGGTAAAATATTCATTTTATTTCATACAGCACGCTAGAAAACTGACAGCGAGATTAAAACCTTTGCGTAAAGATTTCAATCGTTTACGGAAGTTTCCACTTTTTTTTTCCTGTTTTTACGAATTGATTTTTGCTAAAAATCAAATCATTTTGACAGATCACATTTTTTAATATCAAATTGTCTGTTATAAATAGACAAAAATTGCAAAAATTAGAATGCGCTTTGAAGAGGACTGTAACTTCGGAGTGATCGATATTTACTATTTGAGAATTATATGATTACAAAAAGAAACGTATTGTTTTTTACATTTTTTTAAATTCTCGATTTACGCCTGTTCGTACTTATTAGAATATTGTCTTCAAGTAATTTATGCTTTAAAATTAGACAAAGACTTGATAAAATTCAAGGTTAACTACAGTGAACTGTCAGTTTACTCGAAAATTGTTGCTTATATCTTCGGCGATCCTTTATCTTTGTTTTCATTTTACTTCATTTTACTGTCTATCGAATATTTTTTTTTTCGGTCAGATTCCCAAACTCTGACATTCCCTTAAAATTTCTATTGAAAAAGTACTCTAATACATTTCATGCATTCAAATTTCTATCTAAACGAAGAATAATTGAAGTATATGTACCGCGGTACAATATTTTTCGCTAGCAAAGTAGTTTCTGATAATACAAGAATTCAGAGAAATCCGAAATTTTTCTTTTTCTTAAAAATTTTAAGGCATTTTATCCTTAAAACCTGTTTTTACGAGTTTACCCCTCGAAATAGCTTTGACAGGTGACCTTGACCGTGCAAGACCACGCGTTATATACCCAGCCGAGACGCGTGGCGAGAGAAACTTCATATATATATATATATTTTTTTAACAAACTCAAAGCAGTCTCGTTTTAAACTATTAAGAACCACAATTTTCTGTGGAAACCCAACGTACTAATTAACATTCTTTACGATAAAACATTACACTTCTGTAATCAGCGGCAATAAAAACTTACTTTATAATGATAATAATAATAATAATAATAACAACAACAATATCAGTTTCGTTTTTTCATACACTTAACGTAAGTACATTTTTACTCAAAAAGAAAAAGATTTTTATTGTTTTTCGAATTCTAATGGGCGCGTTCCATTTATCGTCCAAAATGTTCACAAAGACCCAAAATCAATGTAATAAGAATAGGACAAAGGCTTTCTAGGCGATAAGTGGAATTTGCTTAAGGTATTCCTTGTACACGTACGGGGGAGGGATTTTGCAAGAGCGAGGGCACTTAACAAACTTTAAAAAAATTGTCAAATTACATAAAATCGATTATAAGTTGATAATTATAGATATTACACCCAATTATCAAAAATTAAACATGATTTTATGTTCATTTTCAAATTATGAAATTACTTTTTTGAGGTAATACACGGACTCCGAGTTTCAAATGGGAATAATTCTTTCAAATGTTCGATGACCCTACACTTTCATGTGATATATAAGTTCTTAACGTAAAAATCGATTCGTACCATAGTTTTTATTTATTATATGAAGATAATAAAGATATGTGATTTTTTTCAATTGAAGTGGAGAAGAGACGTTTCCGCCATCAACACCTATGCTAAGAACCGTAATTTCAAAACAAAAATTCTCTGTTAAAACCGCGGCTACCTATCTTTTTTTTACAAAACGTTTAAAAATAATATTTTTTTTATTATTTAAAAAAGAATTAATCCATTTTGAAGATATACAAGGAATACCTTAAGGTACTAAACCACTTTGAAATTTTTTTAATTTCCTGAAAGATACATTTGTTGAGAATGCTCTCACCAAATTTTATAAAGGAATTCGTAAAATTCACGGAGATACAGCATTTTATGTGAAACTGTTCCAATGCACGACCGCGCCGAAAAGGCAGACTTTGAACGCGTTTTTGTCGAAACTACATTTTTAAACCTGGTTTACAGCATATTTAAAGAACTATTCATCCGATTTGCATAAATCAAGTCTCAAAATGATCGTAAATTCACTCTGTATGGCACAACGTAGGGTTTTTTTAAATAAAGAATCTCTTATTTTTTTCAAAAACGATGAAAATTTTAGGTAATAATGGAAAAAAATTTTTGACCGCAAATTTTTTATACACGAAAATCCCCTACGTTATGTATATTTAGTTTATAATTTTTTTTTTGTATTTTTACGATGAACCGAATGGCTGTTTGCTGTCAACCACTCACGACTAACTTTTTCGAAGCGTCGACGTACACCGCAAATTATTATTATTAAGATTTAAAAAAAATTTCTATATTATCTTTGATATGTATAATTTTTTTTTTTCAAAAAAACTGAAAAAAAATCCATGAAGATAGATATGAATAATTTTAATCTATTTTTTATCAAAAAGTACATCTAATTACGAAAATTTCAAAAAAAAAAACGTTCCGATAATTCAATTTTTGAAAAAGTGTTATAACTTAAATAAAAGAGCATTTTTCATAATTTCATAACTTTTTTTGGATTGGGTGAAAAAATTTGAAAAAATTCTGAGAGAGATTTTCAATAAGATAGAAATAAATAAAAAAAAAAGTTTCAGCAAAATCGAAAGGAGTCAGGTCTAAAAGTGGTCGAAACGGTGTGGAATAGTTCATACATATATTGAATACCAGTACTCATTAAAAAAATATTCATCCTTTTTTCGGAAAAGAATGTGTAAGAGCGTCGGGTAGAAAAAAATCTTTTGCGAAGATGAGAGTAAATATTCGAGCGTTTTCTAACCTGTTTCACGGATGCGCGCGCGATTTACGGAGAACGCGAGACTTTCGACTTTTTCCGGTTGTCGATTCTTCGCGTACAAACGAGCTTCCTAGTGGGAAAAATATTGGAAGACGCGAATAATTATACATATTGAGTTTATTGTATTCACTGCCGAAAATGTGCAAAAATACACTCGTCTCGCTGTTCCTCTTGCAACGACCATGAATCACGGACGGAATTTCAGATCCACGCGCACACTTTTCTCGCGCTGCGTCGACGCGAGCGCCACGAGCCGCCGTAAGCGGCGGCGTGCAACGTTTTTATAAATACACGTACGAGATGCGAGCCGTGCGCGGGCATTCGGCCTTCTCATCGCAAAACAAGTCCCGGGACGTAATTTTGCGTGCGATGATGTAAAATCTTCGCCAATTCTTACGAATCATCGCGTACCCTCTCGACGGTTGCATCTAAGTGGTCGCGTCACGAAAGATTCGATAAACGAACGATCTGCAAGGAAATACGAGTCGTTTCATTCTCTCTCTCTCTCTCTCTCTCTCTCTCTCTCTGTCACATTATTTTTCTGCGCTTTTTTCATGCTGCAACTTTTCCGCGTTCTGTTTACATCGCGAGACAGTGTTTACGAAAACATTCGGTGTCGCTCTCGACGGACATCGTGGCACGCGAGTGCTCGCGTAATTTAGTCACAGTCGGTGTGAAAAAAAGTGCACCGTTTCGGAAGTGGAGGACATGAAGTGTCATGATCGGACCTAACGACAGGTTATATCACAAGTTCGAATTTCGTATTACCATGCAATTATTGTTCTCGTCGTTGTATGTTTCTTTTTTTTTTTTAAAGCTGTTAGATCGGTAAAAATATAAGATTGAAAGTTGTATTTTCAACGAAACGGGATATTTCTCAAGTTTTAAGGTAGTTCTATCAAAAAATCGTTTTCTTAGGATTTTGTTCAAAATTTGCAAAAATCTTCTTTTATACAATATGCAATTGTATATTAAATTTAAAGAGGTTTCACTACGTAGAACTCGAGATATTTATTGACAAAAATCACTATTTTCTGCAGTCTCCCATAAAAGCACGTGTTAAATATTGCGATTTAAAATCCTAAATATCTTGACTTTTGAGTAGTGGAACTTGTTGAAATTTTTCACAGATCTTTATTGTACTTTAAAGCAGCTTCCTTTAATTTTTAAAAAATATCCTAAGATTACGATTTTTAACATTTTCATACATACGTAACAAGTACAGGTTTTACAGCTTATGTTTATTAGAAAAAGTTGTTACTGATTGATTCAAGAATACTGAAAATTCAAGGTCATCCAAGGTGACTCGTATTTGATACATATGTATCAAAATTAGAAAAAAATGTTTAGCATTTAAAAATAAACTATAATTGAAGCTTCTTTGAAGTATACTATAAAAAGCTGTACCAAATTTCAAGAAGTTCTACTTCTTGGATTTAAGGTAGTAGTGGCGTGACAGTCTATTCAAAAGTTTGATTTTACGTGTTAATTAAATATAAAATCATCACTTGAAATTTTTTGAGACAGAATTTTTTCAAAATTCATGCTGACCTTATTTGATCGCATATTAATATGGCTTCATAAAATTTGGCATACATTTCGACATGACCTCAAAGAAGATTTGTGCAAATTTTAAAGAAATTCTGTCTCAAACGATTTTACGCGACTCCTACCTTAAGGTAGATTGATGATTATTGGCCGTCCAATATTTCGCGATGAAAATTGGTGTATGTTGAGATTATCACTTGACTTCTGTCCAAATTTTAATATCATTTACCGTCTAGAAAACAAAATAAGGTAAACGCCCCAATAGTTGGACAACTAAGGGTTTTCTCACTTTATCTTTTTTTTAAAATATATATTCAATAAAAAAAATCTATTTCAAATTCATATCTAAACTATTATCTGATATTTCAGCGATCCAAAACTCATTCAATGTGTTAATTTTAAGCAATATTTTTAGTAAATAAATACTTAAACATTTAAATATGTAGAATGTTCCAATAGATGGACAGAAAATCGCCCTGTCTCTAGGGTTGAGCGAGTTTTTTCCAATAAATTAACATTATGAAAAATACACTTCTTCGTACAGGAAGAATAATCCATACGATTTTATTGAGAAAAAAATAATGAAAATATTAAAAATAATATGGCGAAAATTGTCCAACCATTGGGACGTTTACCTTATTAATTATTAAAAATCGATAATTTTCGGTAACTCCCATAAGCTTATTGTTAAAAGATGCGATTTTCAAAGGTTAATGTTTCGATTCCCAGACTGTCAAGCATCCTCAAATTTTTCACACCTTCTAATATGTACAACATCAAAGAACGTTAATACAATTTTTCAACGAATTATCTTGGGAAGAAATTTAATTAATAAATTTGACTCAACGATACATGCTTAACCTAAAAATCTGAACGTGTCCATCATCGTATTACCTTGACACGTGCTCTTATGGGAAAGTATAAAAAATTGTGATTTTCGATAATGACGAAAATCACAATTTTTAATACTTTTTTTTCGTCATTATCGAAAATCACAATTTTTTATACTTCAATTCTATCTCGAATTCTATGTACAGAAACCTCTTAAAATTTGATACACATATGCACATGACATCAAAGATGGATTATGCAAAAATTTAACAAAATCCTAAAAAAATCGTTTCGTGGATGTACTACCTTAAATCTTAATAAAGAGAAATAATGAGAAAAAAAACGTGGTTCATACGAGCAATACTGCAAAATTCCGACTATTGAAATCTATTTTTATATATCTGATACTGCCTATGAAAAATAAGCATTACTACGAATAAATGTATAAAAAATTCACAAGAATCTCATATTTTTAAATTTCTATTCAGTGCAAATTTACTAATTGTCCACAAAAAGCAATGTTGAATCTGAACAATTTTGGAGTTTGATAATTCGTAAATCATTCAGTAAAACGATTTTAAATTTGGCATGATATTTTTCCATATGCTAATATCAAAAATTTATCAAATTCTTATATTTTTTTTAAATATCTCTCATACATCATTAATTGATGATTTAAGAGCATATATAGACATTTTTTTGTGTAATTCCTAAGAAACACATGCTTATTCGAAAAAATATTTTGTACGATATTGTTGTAATTTTTTTAACTTAGTTGTATCATTTGTATATATGTTTAAAAATTCTAACAAAGAACAAATGTCAACCAAAAAAAAAATTCACGACGATGCTACTTTTTTCATTCATCTGATTCTCAGCAAATTTTCCTCCATATCTGTCGTTGTTTGGAAAGATTTGTCGAATCTTCTAAAAGCAAATTTCAATTACTCTTCTTCTTATCGGATCTTATTTACGGAATTGTTTTTTTATTGATCGTCTCGTATTATCTGATGAGAGATTTTTAATTCTTTTTTCTCTGCTTATCGGTATACAGTGTATATGAGTGAAATTATTTTTTCTCGTTCGATCACGTTGATGATTTCATCGTTATATTTTAATGAAAAAATATTGTTTTATTTCTCTTTACAAAAAATTATTGTAATTATTTCGAAGTGGGGCTCCAGAGCCAAAATGGTTATTAAAATTTTTTTATGAATCCTACATGAAAAAATATGGTTGAATAAATAATAATAAAATTAGGGAAGTCAAGTATGTGGACTGAAAATTTTTTATTTGCCAATGGAACAGTTTTATTTTCGTTAATTGAAAAATTAATAGGTGTAGGTTAAGATTTTTGAAGATGCTTTTCGATCACTTTTGTGATGCCAAAATTTTATTTACAAAATAGACTTCCCCTGAGCTACAATAATTAATTATACTTACCATTAACTAAATCATTCAAAAAAAATTATTAATAATTTTTGCTCTGGAGCCCACTTCGGAATAATTACCAAAAATTATTATAATTAAAAATTATAAATTGTGTTTGCAAAAAATCTAATTTATTTTTAAATTTAAACGCTTGATAATTAAACGAATTACATTGTTGTTATCATTTATACAGCACACACAGCTTCTTAAATTTTTTTATTTTCCATCCCACTCAATGTTTTTCGCTTTTCTTGCGGTCTTGCATAATTACCTACTTTGTAGAACATCTTATCCTTCGTTTCAACATGCACTGAATACAAATTAAAAAATATGAGATTCTTGCGAATTTTTTTTATATTTGTAGTAGTGTTCATTTTTTATAGACAGTAATTTCAAAAATTTTTACTATATTTATTTCATTCTAATTGATTAAACAACAAATAGTGTTGAAATTATTATTAAATAATGCTCAAGTTGTCAATTGATAGTCAAATTAAGACTCAAAAAATAGGCAACTTTTTACCAAAAACCAGAGTCTAGATTTAAAAGTTTTAACGTAAAAAATTTATTTTTTGCTGGGATTGTCTGTCACATACATTTTTTAGAAAAAAATGTCTTCATTATTGAAGATTGATAAAAAACAAATGTATACTTTCAGCTGGATTTGGGGCTGGTTCAGCTGGTCGTGGTCCTCGGCGACTATGCTGAGAGCTGCGGAAAAGAAAATTCTTTCCTGTGAGTAGATAAATATTCTTCCTTGCACGAAGAAACAAAACGAGCCTGTTCTCGCTTTGAAGTTTGAAAAATCGATTTCTTCGCATTCTCTTTGTTCGTTCGAATCGATTCGTGAATCAGACTTTTGTTGCGGTATCGAAAACGCAAAGAAGAAAGCGAAAAAGAGAGGAAGAAAACTTCCTTGGGCGATAAGAGCGTTGTGATAATAAAATACGTTTTCGACCGGAATTAATCGATGTAGCAACAGCAATTTACAATTAATTAAATGTGACGAATTTTTTTCGTATATATATATTTTCTTCCTATTTTTAATTAAAAATCATTTTTATTTCATTACGATTCGAGGCTCAAAAATTATCTTCGTTTCGAATAATTTTTTATCATCGAAGAACAAAGATGAGAATTATTTTTTTCCTGTTTTTAACTAAAAATCATTTTTATTTCATTACGATTCGAGGCTCAAAAATTATCTTTGTTTCTAATAATTTTTTATCATCGAAGAACAAAGATGAGAATTATTTTTTTCCTGTTTTTAACTAAAAATCATTTTTATTTCATTACGATTCGAGGCTCCAAAATTATGTTTGTCTCTAATAATTTTTTATCATCGAAGAACAAAGACGAGATTTATTTTCTTTCTGTTTTTAACTAAAAATCATATTTATTTCATTACGATTCGAGGCTCAAAAATTATCTTCGTTTCGAATAATTTTTTATCATCGAAGAACAAAGATGAGAATTATGTGTTTCCTATTTTTAATTAAAAATCATATTTATTTCATTACGATTCGAGGCTCAAAAATTATCTTCGTTTCGAATAATTTTTTTATCATCGAAGAACAAAGATAAAAATTACAATCTTCATAATTGTATTTTAATTGCAATTAAATTAAAAATTTTAATTTTATGTCTGATTGTATGATAATTTCATGTAAATTGGATTATAATGAATAAATTGCATTAAATTTGCAGGTTTAAGAACGGCTTATCGTGGGTGGTACGTTGACATAGGACCGGTTGTTGGTGCTTCGGACAAAATATGGACGATATCGTTGAACGAGGAATCACCAAAGACCCCGATCGTACTTCTTCACGGTCTCGGGGCTGGCGTCGCTCTTTGGTGCCTGAATCTCGATTACCTTGCCGCAGATCGACCTGTTTACGCGATGGATCTTTTAGGTCATTTTTCAAATATTTTCAAATATTTTTCAAATATACCAATTCTGATCTCACGAGTATTCATTCATCACAAAATTCTTTTACATTCCATTTTATCCCAATTATTATTTTTATCTCGAGAATAATGGTTTTAAAAAATTTATGCTAATTTTTGTATCACCCATTTTTATTGTAATATATTTTTTTTATTTTTTCAAATACATATTTCGTTAACATAATAGTTTATTTTTTAAGGGTGTTGAGTTCGTAGAGCAAAATATCAAAAGTTTGACAACGTTTTTCTCCCATACGAAGTTGTTTGAGAGTAATGATTTATTAAGAAAAGTTGCTGCAAATCAACTGAAGAAAAGTATATTTAAAATTCGAGGTCGTCCAATGACAGGTCTACTCTTTATGTGATTCCACAAAAAAAATGATGAAAATTTTTTGAAAAATTGGATGAAGCTTCTTTATTGCCATACAAAGATTAATGCAAAATTTCACTTAAAGTAGGAAGCTCATTACTGAGGTATTTATTCTACAAAATTACAACTTCAAACACGTGCTCTTATGGGAAGATACAAAAAATGGTCATTTTTAACAATTAATATCTTAATGAGGAGCTTCCTAATCGACGTAAAATTTTTACAACCTTTTAGAAATGTTGTTTAATATTGTGTATAATTTTCAAAAATTTTTCATTTTCAATTTTGAACACAATATCCTAAATTAAAAAGCTCGTTACTCAGATATTTATTACAACTTTTAACACGTGTTTTTACAGGAAGGTATACAAAGAATAGCTATTTTTAACAATTAATATCTTAATGAGAAACTTTCTAATCGACGTGAAATTTTTACACGACCTGTTGGAGACGTTACTTAATATTATGTAAAATTTTCGAAAATATTTCTTCATTTTCGTTTTTGAAAGCAACATCCTTAAGTATACCAACGATTGTTCAACAGATTTTTTGGATCTAATTACAAATTGCGAAAATGTGTCTAATGGTCAAGAAGAAAAATGGTCAAGGCCTTCTACCAATATTCGCTTTCTGCTCTTTCGAACGTCGCTCCAATTCGATAACGCTCTAGCGTTTCTCCACAATCGGCAAGGTTCTTTGACGCAAGAATCGCGATAAGATCTCTCTCTTTTTTTTTTCTAATCAATTATCGCATACATATTTTTCTCAATCTTCGAAAAATACAACTATAGTTTTTCCCTCGTGAATACAACTATATAGTTTTTTTTTAATTTAAAAATATTTTTGTTTTTGAATGATTCTTTGTGGAAATTGTACTTTTCGAATGTTCGAATATTATTAAAAGTTACGAAGTTTTCGCATGAGCGAAAGATGATTCACGAAAGATTAGTAGGAGAGATCTTTGCTTTCTTGCACCGTCATTGTGTCGATTTCTCTTTGTTCGATTGATTTCGTCAACTATCGAAATAAACAATTTGCTTTTACTTTCGGCCAATTTTTTATCCGATTTGCCAACTTTTATTTTTACTTTATTTTATTTCATCTTTATTTTTATTTTATTGTATTCATATTTATTGTTAAACGTACAGTAAATAACATTTTAATTTTAGTTTTAAGTTCCTAGTTCTAATCGCAATGTTTACCACGATAGAAAAAAAGTTTTTATTGTATAATGATGAAAAAAAGTTTTTAAATGAAAAATAATGTATATTTGATAAAAATATGAAAAATGATATAAAATTGGAATAATTGGAACAGAAAATGGTCGATTAATTTGTAGGTTTTGGAAGAAGCAGTCGACCGACGTTCAGCAACGAGGCACAGGAAGCTGAAGCGCAGCTGGTACGTTCGGTGGAAGAATGGAGACGAGAAATGCAGTTGGAAAAAGTTGTTCTTCTTGGTCATTCGATGGGAGGCTTTCTTGCAGCCTCGTACGCGATTAAATACCCCGAGAGGGTTAAACACTTGATACTCGCCGATCCGTGGGGTTTTCCTGAAAAACCGTCCACAGACATTTCCCGAGTTCACATACCGCTCTGGGTCAAGGCAATCGCCTACGTCATACAACCGTTAAATCCTCTCTGGGCCGTTAGATTCGCCGGCCCGTTTGGTTAGTTTTCCCATTAAAAGAACTCTTCTAGAATAACTTTAAGGTAGGAGTCGCGTAAAATCGTTTGAGACAGAATTTCTTAAAAATTTGCACAAATTTTCTTTGAGGTCGTGTCGAAATGTATGCCAAATTTTAT
>JAPYYW010006802.1:0-10431 GCA_030522545.1 Cremastinae sp. A BG-2022a
AAACATTTTCCTCAAATTTTAGTATTCAACTTTAGATACGAATATCTTCTTAACTCTTCATCTAATCGACTAAACACAAGAGACCATTTTTGAAGATCAATCAATTTCCTACAAAAATATGTACTGCCCATTTTATTTTGGTTACTACTTAGTGATTTATGATTAAAAAATAATGATTTTTTCGATTTTTTTACTTTGAACTCGAATATCTTTGAAATGGTGCGATTAACGAAAAATTTACAAGAGAACTTGTTTGTAGAGCATTCAATTTCCTACAAAAATACGCTAGGGCTTTTTTGTCTGATGTATCATTAGATAATTAAAAAATTTTGAAGGAGAAAATGTAACTGTTCCCATGTTAATCTTATGGAAAATCGAAAAGTGCGATGCGCTCGCTGTTAATATTTTTATAATGAGCTCAAATTTGTATAGGCTTCTTTTTATATATAAATAAAACTTTTAAACCTGTTTCCGCGAAAAAGAAAAGAAAAAACTTCTTTTTTGTTAATCACCCTAATATACATAATATGCAATCGCGGAGATTCTTGCAAATATGATGTCCCGGTAAGGATTTGAAGGAAAAAGAAGGAAAGAAAGACAGAAAGAAGGCAGAAAAAGGAAGACTATTATTTGGACGAATGGCCGAGTGAAGAGAGGGAGAGGGGGAGAGAGAGGGAGAGAGAGAGAGAGAGAGAGGCAACAACGTTCGGCAAGCATTCTCGCTTGGTCAGCGTCGTCTCGGTGTGTTTTCAAGGGAACTCGATGTTTTCACTCGGATCAGTACAACGACGTGTCCAGGCGTTTGAATGGCGGAACGGAGCAGCAATATGCTGCTGCTTTGACCAATCCTCGTCCCGTACATTATACTTCAAAGCTGCATTCACCTAACTTATTTTAACGTACTTCCTACATGTAAATACCCCTCTCGATCTAAATTTTTTCAAATTTTTTTTTCAACAATTATCGTATCTTACTATACATGGTAGCGTGGATCAATAATTGTTACGAGTTTCGACATCAACTTTTTAAAAAATCCCAATATTCATTGTCGAATCAAAAATAAATTGGGATTATCAATAATTATTGTGTCTCGATTTGCAGATGATGCAGCTTCTTTAAATATACACAACATTTACGTATGAACGGTGATGTGCACGAATTTTCAAGATAATCTAGCAAAATAATATTTTTTTTGCCATGACTATCTTTATAAACTTACGTACATGAAAAAATCTTTTTCATGAGACTGACGTATGTCAACTACCATAACCACTATATAAATTCTCCATTGTATTGATTATTAATAATAAAATAATAATGATAATAATAATTGAACATAAGATAATAGACGAAAATGTTTTTACAATACAAAATAAAAAGGAAAAATAGTGCATAATAATTTTAGGGGTATAGGTTTTTTTTGTACCAAGATTATTAGAAAATATTTTGTTAAGGTATTTTTTGCTCGTTGGGGCGCGGATTTCTAAGGGCAAAACGAGGGCACTTGACAAACTATCTTAAAAAGATTATTAACACTATTGTTAAAATACATAAAATTGATTATACATTGATGACACAGATATAATACTCAATTGTCTAAAAGTAAATATGATTTTACGTTTATTTTCAAATTAGAATAAAATTACATTATTGAGGTTATACATGGGCTCCGAGTGTCAAATGGAAATAATGATTCTTTCAAATGTTCAATGAACCTACATTTTATGCGATAAATACGTTCTTTATGTAAAAATCTATTCATACCATACTCTATATTCATCATTAAAAGATGCTAAAAATGTAAATTTTTCAATTGAAGTTGAGGAGAGACGTTTATTTCATTAACACCTATGCCAAAAATCGTAATTAAAAAAAAAATCTCTGTTAAAATTTCGATAAACTATTCTTTTTTTTAAACTTAAAAAAAGTTATTTTAAATAATTTAAAAAAAAGGATTAGGCGATTGTAAAGATATTTAGTTCGTGGAAGAAATACCTTAAAAGCACGAGGAAATATTTTCTCTTTCGGAGATTCGAAAAGAATAAGGGAATGCGCCGAGAAGATGATAATAATAAGAGATGAGGTAGATAGGGGGCGCGCATTGGGATTAGATTTGCGGTGCAGCATCGGGAGACGGAGAAGAAAAATAAGAGAATAAGGAGGAGGAGCAGTAGCAGCAGCAGCAATGGCAACAAACAACGCGGTGGGATGAGAGGAGGGAAAGAAGGGGAGAGCCGAGGGTTTCCGTGATGGTTAGTAGCAGCTCACTGCTGCTGGTACCGACCGGAGCACTGAGCGGCCTTGACTCTGGCTTGCATATATGCCCCTCTCTCGCTTTTCCCTCCGACGCCCGTCAGCAATGAATGCGAATGCCCCACCGAGCTCGCCTAACCACATTATTTTATCTCTCTCCCTCCTCTACACATACATACACACGCGCACGCAAGTACATGTAAGCACGAACACTTCTACTCGCTCTCTCTCTCTCTCTCTCTCTCTCATCTCTCTATACTTGTCGAGCGCGCTCTAGCTATTTCTGACTCGCTTCTACGTACCGCGCGCACCTTCCTATTTGTGTACCCCGCGAAGCGCCATGTCTTTCCGCTTTTTTTTTACTCCTCAAACCTCTTTCCATCCTTACCTCTGTACTACTACTATTTCACTATATTCCAAGTCTTTCAACATTATTTAACAAAAAAAAATGTATTTTACGTACGATATTCACAATTAAAAATTGTTAAGGGCACACAAACATTGCAGTTTCTTGCCTACGAATGATGACTTAGGATATCTTTGTATCAAAACTGTATAAACATCCGAAAAAAAGTTCAAATATCAAAGTTATTTAATTATTAAGAATTTATATTTTATTTTAACTTGACAAAACAAAAAATATGCACATCGTAAAAATCACATATTTCGTAGTAAAAAGTCTCTGTTTTCAGAATAAAATATCAAAATTGAGCTAACAGAGGCCGCATAGTGAGAAAAATCGTTTTTTTTTCATTTTAATTGAATTTTTAGATCTTCTGTTGCGTATGATAAAAAATGAATATTTTCATTGAAAAGCTGAGAAATTTTCCTACAAAAAGCTATTTTATCCCCAATTTTTATAAATAAGATTTGTACGTCAAAAAAATTGATGAAAAAGTGGAAAACAATTTTTTTGATTCAAAAAGTCATAACTTCAAAATGACTGAATAATATGGGCTAAAATTTTCAGGAAATTTTTTTAACATACAGAATGTATTCTCCAAGTTTTTCAAAAATTGAAGGGGGTCAACCCGTGAGCGAAGCTTATATTATTTGGTGGAATTACTCATATATAATAGACAGGTCAAAATAAATGACCATTTTTTTTTCTCACCAACGCATGTGTAATACTTTCAGAAAGATGAATAAAGATACCACACCAATTTTTAGTCTTCAAAAAAGTTTTCTAGATGTGGCAATTTTTTTTCTTCACCATTTAAATAATATCGGAATAAATTTTAATTGTTCATTCGGTATTTTATTGTAGCTCAATACATACATATTATTATAGAAAATATGATGCTCTATACGAGAAAGGTCTTTCGTAATTTTTTGATAAATCAACTCCTCAAAAAGTTATTTAAAGTTTAAAGTTAAAGTTCAAAGTAACTAAAAATTCACTTTTATACAGGTGCGAAATCGGTGTAAAGTTCATATGACGCAAATGTTTCAACTAATCAATAAAGTAAATAAGTGTATTATTATACAATAATTTTAAATTTAATAAGTATACATTTAAAAAAATTACGTCAATATAATTTTTTAATTATATTATCAAGAGACACGGCACGGCAGTGTCTCGACGCCAAGTAATGGAAGAAAGCGAAATTCGTCCAATCTGAAGCGAGATACTGACGTGTTTAAATATGTGTAAGATTGAATTAATTTAAATTTTTTCGATATTCTATCGAAAATAGCTCCACAATGTATTACTTAATCGCAAATCTAACAGTGCCTACCGCCCCAAAACCAATTTTTTTTCTATCGAATGGCGTTGGATTTATTACGATCCGTAGCCTCGTTAATTTGATAGGGTCAAATTTGACGATTTTTTCAGCATTTCTCAAATAATTCTTCTTTTGTCAATGCCACCGCGTGCGAGAAAGACAGATAGATGCGTGGCACATGAGAGCGAGTGAGATAGACATAACAATAGTATATTACGCACCAAGGGAGGAAAGTAGAACATCGCGGGTGGGATTGTTCTACTATTCTCCCGTGGTGCGTATACTTTTTTTTCACATCAGGGTGGGAAGTTCGCAATTAATATCGACATAAAATTTCATCCTGTCATTGCAGGTTATCAATCGAGATTCACTTGTTTATTTCATTGATATACATATGTATTTCAATAAATACATATTCAAAGACAAGAGGGTCCGGAGGGCGGAGCCCCCATGGGGGGTTGGGGGGCTAAGCCCCCCCACAGAAAACAAACGTAGTTTTTAAAAGTAATTAATCATAATTACCACATATAATATTTCACTTAATCTTGTCGAGGAAATTGCTGCTATGAGTTGATTGGTCGAAGAACACGTATATACTTTTCGACAAAGCAAGAAAAATATGGTTGCTTTATATAAAAATATTTTTCTTGATTATTATTTTTTGGCGAGTAGATTTTACTTTCTTTATTGATTACATCCAAAAAGATCTGATAAAAACCATTCAAAAATCAATATTTGCATAGTATATAAATTCCAAAAATAAAATGAAGGAAATTTTCTTTATTTTATATATTTATAATTAAAAAATTTACTAGTTAAAAAATGTACCTTTACTCTGTTGAAAAATTATATTTATTTTTAATTAAAAAACTCTGAGTGATCAGACAGGGAACGTACTTTTGAATCTGATTGAACCGTGCTACACTCCGAACTTAACAACAAGTTATAAAAAATAGTATGCTATCGAATAATTAATGACATTTGTGACACTTTAACCACAATTGAGTGACAAAAATGACAGAAAAAGTTGAATATAGATATATCGTTGCTAGCTTTCGCGGTAGCTAATGAACCTTGACGCATGCGTATTAATGTATTAAAATATTTTGCAGGGAGGGAATGTGGCACATTCCTCCCGCAAATCAGGGAGGAAAGTCGAACTTTCCATCTAGGTGTGAAAAAAATATATATCCCAAATGTCCCTTTTCGATATGGCACATCTATCGCATTGAGATATGCCAAATAAATTGTTTTGATGTTTTGAAAAGAGGTTCAGATACTTTTGAAATTTTCGAAAGCGGTTGACATTTTTTTTATAGATGAATAACTTTTGACATTATTAATAACGTAAGTTTAAATAAAACGGGAATATGAAAATGCTAACGAAAAAGTAAAATGGATAGAAGAAAAGGTAAAATATTATAAGTTTTTATTATTATTTAATTTATTATTAATATCTGTAATAAAAATTACTATTTTTGACGTGTTCTCTCCCAAACATTTTTTTTCCATAAAATATTCAAACCCTTTAGATCGATATTATCGAAATTTTCAAAAGAGGTTGATCAAGGAGTTACGTAAGTTTCAAAGGTAAAAAAGACACATTTTCACTAATTTATTGTTTAATTTAATAAATAATTTATTTCATTCAGACATTTGTGTATATTAACTGAAACATTTAAACAATATTTTCTGAAATGTCTGTTTAGAAATATTGAAAATTCCGCCGTTGAGACAGAACTTTCAGAGACGCCTTGAAAAAAGTATCCTTCCAGTGGATGCGATAACTCCTGATGGCATTATTAAAAATAAAAAGAAAATTCTGATAGCGGATAAGTTCAGGCTAGTGATTAAACGAAGAATTTTTTAAAATCAAAATTTGAATTTTTCGTAAAGTTTTTTTACCAAAAAATGTGATTATTGATGAAATTTTCCTCACGTCTTATTTTGTAAAATAAGATTCGATAAAACAATCCTTCATTCAATCACAAGCTGTACTCACCTGCTAACAGAAATATATATTTTTAATTTTATGTTAGATAATATTAGAAGTTATCGCGTCGACCGTGGCTCGGTGGCTGAATTTTCAATTTTCTTAAACAGAAATTTCACAAAATATTGTTTACATTTTATTTTTTAATATATACAAATATCTAGATAAAATAAATGATTTATTATATAAAAAAAGTAATGGAAATGTTCCTTTTGTTCGCCTTTGAAGGTCACATAACACTTCAAGGATAATGTGAATAAAAATACGGTAATAAGAGCAAGAAATGGCAGTACGTTAACTGTACTCTTTACTTCTCTACTCTTGACATTATTTTTTCGTATTTCATCTTGAATGTGGCTGCTATAAAAAAAATTGACTATTTTGTCTTGAGTAGAGAAGTGAAGAGTAAAGTTAACGTACTGCCGCAAGAAATATACAAAATTTGGGGGATACGGTGATAAAAATGTGAAAAAGTTCACAATGAACCAGTGGAAAAAAAAATTGCAATAAAATAATCCCGAGTAGAAATTTCGATTTGACTCCCGTAACACTGATCTGAGCCTGATTAGGTTGTGGGATGGTTAACGTTTAATCTCATCGTGCCTGGTATGAACCTGATTAGCTAGGGTTAGCGGGGAAAACCTCAATTTGACAGTTATTACGCGCAACAGATGTAAGCCTGATCAGGCTTTGAAATTTTTTTATAGGTATTACCTTAAGGAGGTCGTGCTGCTACTCGTTCGTCAATTGAGTAACTTTAACGAAAAGTTGTTACATTTTTAATTATTTCGAATAATTAAAGAAATTACGTGCAAAATTTGCTGTAAATAAGGCATTGAAAGATAAATATTTTGTTGAAAGTTGGTCAATTGACTTCGTTGTCATCAGCTCGCGTTGCCATTTTTTTGAGGTTAAACATTGTAGGTTCAACATTAATTAAAAATATTTCCCAAATTACCTCATTAACTAACATTTTTTCCAACTCCATATAAATCGTTGGTAATTAATTAAAAAGTTAATCATAAATTCGTTTAGCTGTCTAATCATTAATTATTTTAAAATTTCTATTCAAATGATATGTTGAGCATTCCACCATAAGAGCCCGTGTTAAAATTGCATATTTTGAAATTAAATAACTCACTCAAATGATCGATGAGCTATATAAATTTTTTTCTTTCTGTACAGTTTTATTAACTCTACAACATACATTTTTAAATGATTTTTATCTAATAGCTCTCACCTCAGGACGACCTCCTTAATAGAGCTTATGAATATAAACCTGATCAGACTCTGAGAAAGTGTCCTGAGCATCACCGTAAAAAGGTGTGTAAATTTAAACCAGATCAGGCTCTGACATAGTATCGTAGGCGTGTCGTAGATTATACGTTGCGGCATTTAGACGTGCTTAACCCTCAGACGGGTGCGTGGGGTCTTTTGGACCCCAGAAAATTTGAATTCCCGTTTTACCGTCGAAATTTCTCGTCTCGTTTTTTTAATACATTATTAACAGTATTTTTCTTTTTAATAAAAAAATTTTTATTTTAAAACTTATTCAAAAACAATTATCTGTAAAAAAATCGTAAAATTTTGTATATTTAATTCTTTATAACAGTTTAAAAATTGGGGTCCACAGAGACCCCAGGCGCCCTTGCGCGTATCATTTTTTGACGCGCCCGTCCGAGGGTTAACTAACCGATAGGTTAAGTCTGCACAAAGTGTACTAGCTCAAGTAAATGTATTCTATTCAATATAGCTTACTTATAAATACTATTCTTCTATATTACTATATTCTTCAGGAAGTTGTTGAGCATATTTTCGCATAGTCAATAATAGTGATAGATATCAGTCTCCGATAAGTGAGCTAGCCAGTAGAATTGACTCTTTGGTTCATAAGCTGAGGGCCCATTTTTATGCACCGGTTTCTCAGTGTCAGTGTCTCAGTTTCATTTTTTTTGTAATTCTATATAGCGCCTACTCATAAATACTATTATTCAGAAAGTTGTTGAGTATGTTCACATAATCAATGATAGTGATAGATCAGTCTTCGATAAGCTAGCCAGCAGAATTGCTCTTCGCGGTCCATAAGCCGAGGGCTCATTTTTATGAGCTGGTCTCTCACTGTCACTGTCTCAGTATAATTTTTTTACCAAGTTTCTGATTAACTCTACTAATTGAACGTTTTAATCGTTTTGAATGTCACATTCTATTCATATTTTATTTCAGAAAATTGCTGCAGGTATGTTGTATACTGAGGAATGACAGTGAGAGACACCGGTCTTCGAAAAATGAACATTGGTTCATTGAGCGAAGACTCTTATATTCTTTTATTTATGTTTTTCTTAAATTTAATTATGGTTTTTCATTAATTTTTACATTTACACCTTTTTTATATATACTTCATTTTTATTTTTATTTGTATGTGTTTATTATTCAGAACTTTATTAATAAAAACGTTGTTTGAATTTACAGTATTCTTAGAAAGAAATATATCACTTTCTCAAGAAGAACGAAATTCAAACTACGTTTTGCAGTGTGTGACGATAGCCTAGTGGGTTAAGGGCCGGTACACACGTGCGTTAAATTCACGCAGTTGCGGTGCGTTTTAAAAAATGTTATTCGTCTGTGATTTGTCTTTACGATACACAACTTCACAATTGCGGTAACGTTGCGTTGATTTAACGCATCGTGTGTTCCGGCTCTAAGTGCGCGGCCGTATACAAATACGGTATACAAAGGTATACAAAGTATACCAATCAATGTATGATATCGGGAGAAATTATATTGACGGACGTCAGGCATTAATCCGGTTGTCCTTTCAGGGTAGCACACAAAAACCGGATCGGGGATGTATGATTCAACGTTACAGAAACGGATAAATGCCTGATATGGTAAACTGATATGGGTCGTAAATTTTTTAACGAATACCTGATCCGTTTGTGCGTCGTATCGAAATTTCTACTCGGGATATGCTTTGTAGATTTTTTTACTTTACTTACAATTACATTATTTTCACGATAAATATAGTGTTTTATTGTTCATATTTCAAAGATGTATCAAGACGGTTCACGAGTCAGTTCTTCCGCGTGCATTCGCAGTCTGACGAAAATAACAGTAACGTTTTTCAATGTCATGTTAAAATGTGTTAAAAAATCATGTACATATTGTGATTTTCATTATGAAAAATCGAAACTTTCAACACGTGGCCTTATAAAAAGTCACATAAATGCAATTTTGGTAGATGATTATTTAGATTTCTAAACGATAGGGTTTATTGAAATTCCGCCACAAATTGAGTATCATATTCCTTTCATGTATGCCAATTTTCATTTGGAAAATTTCAAAAATAATTTTCACGTAGTAAAAATTCGTTCCAAATGGACATGACTTTATATGAGTGTTCGTTTATATATTTGCCTATATATGGTGATACTTCAGCAGATAAATTTAAATTTTTCTAATATATAATTTTATCCATTTATATAGAATTTCACGCAATAATCATCATATCTGTTTTCTAACAATATATGGTTTTATATAGTTATACATTTTTTATATGGTCTATTGACAATGATGAGCTTACATATGTCAATATATTTGATCATATATAAGAGTTACTTTATCTTATTGTAAAATTATATATGATTTATAAAAAACCATATACAACCATATATATATATATATATATGTTTGATCTCTTTTGTATATTTATATACAACGCAATATATATCATTAGATATAATTATATAAAACGGTATACTAAAATTTATGATTTTTGAGATATAATCGTATCTATTTATATAAAATTTTATCGAATTGTATATGATCATATATATTTGATTTTTTCTCGGGAATTTCTTTAAATTTTACACACGCTTGCGCACGATGCTAAGAAACCTTTCTGCAAATTTTGAAGAAATTATCTTTAAAACCGCTAAATGCAAGAAACTCCTTAAGGTAGTTCTCCAGCCAAACAAAACTCTGCAGAAAATTTTTATGTTGAGTATATAAGTAAATTGAACAGTTCTAATTTATAAGAAAAAAAATCGAGGGGGGTCGCCGATGTCATTTTCGAGAGAAATTGAATTGAAAATGTGCTTTTTAACACGCAAATATGTCCCAAGATATAGTAATTATGTACAATTATTTGAGTTTGTGTGTTGTTAAAGACTGCAGATCTAATTTTTAAAAATCTCTCATTTTGTTCGTCATTAAAAAATATGCAATTACAAAAAAGTATGGGCCTGTTACCGAGCTTTCTAATAAAATAAAATAGAATTAGTGGAAATTTAAGGTAGTACCTCTATGACAGTTACATTAAACATTTTTAACATAGTTTTTATCAATAACATGTAGTTTCACAGCTTAAGGAGGTACTTGCATTTATAAAAAATAAGATAATTCATTGAAAATTTACACAATGAAAGATTATTGCCTTTCAAATAAGAATTTTTTGTTGTA
>JAPYYW010006818.1:0-12790 GCA_030522545.1 Cremastinae sp. A BG-2022a
TTCTTCGATGCCACTAAATCTACCGAACCAAATATTCATTTCATATAGGATATCTACCGAATAAAATAATTAATTATTTTGACAATCGTTGCATTGAATAAACTAATTACGAGTCAACTAAATATATAATTTAGTTGATTAAAACGAACTTTTTTCTCAGTGAGCAGTGTGAGTTTGAAGAAAAAAAATTGGAATTCCGAGAAAATGACAAGCACGAAAAAGAAGCCGGTGTTTCCGTAGACCGGTAAAGACTCGCAGTGAGTTTGTATCGACAGCGTGCACACATCAGGTGAAAGAGAATATAACGGAACGAGAAAACGGTACATGTTTCCCAGCCGGTTCCCCACACGCGTCTTCCGTCTTCTTTCCGTCGACAACGCACGTTCAACGATGAGATTTTTCGACGGTCTCTCGCCGCCATTATGAATTTTCAGCTAGAGTAACCTTTTACTTATTATTTTTCGGGTCATCACGACCGGTTCCGGGCCACACTAATCCCGTGATCATTTTCGAATGGACGTTAGGGGATAAATTTACGAAAATAAGTGGAACGGAGCGTTACTCAAAGATTTAAAGAATGCTTTCGGCGATTGGACCGTTAGAAATTTCATTCGTGACATTATAAGACGCGCGTCTCTTTTCTTTTTCTTTTTTTTTTCTTCTCTTTCTTTTCACCTTTCTCGAGATTCATAATGAAGCTGGTCGAGCGTTTGTCACAAATGGGTCATTGCTTCACAATAATGCGATTAGTCACCTCGATTTCTGGCAGCTCTCGTTCATTCGGATTGGCATATCGCCCATTCAGCATTAAAGATTTTTTATTCATCTTGCTAATTTCGCGGTGTCATAGGTTTTAAGGATGGAATAGCGTGATTTGAAAAACGTGACCAACCGCTATACTTTCTCGATATATTGTTGAGAAATATGTGAAAAATTGTTGTGTCCAATTTGAAAAAGATTCATTAAACGATTTTGGAGTTATCGTACCTTGAATACTTGAGAATTTTATCATTGTTTATTCTTATAGGAAATTCATATATTTGCCATGGATACTAACAAAAATAGGTGACATCACTATCAAATTTATATCATGTTTGATATACGATGTCGATAACAAGTTTCAAATTTGAAAGGGTTTCACCAGATTACTTAAATTTTTAATTATTTAAACAATTATAAATGTCAAAGCTATTTTAATAATGTACTTTAATTGTTAAGGTAGTTCTAACAGTATGTCAGACCACAATAGTCATAGTCAAACTATGACTATAATAGTATAGTCAAATCAACCATACGGTACCATACACTTTATAACCTACTGATTCCAAATTCAGTTGAAAATCAAAACAATCAAGACCGTGTTCGGTTTTTCACTCGACGAATAATATAAACAATAGTCGAGGTATTATCGGAAATTTAGAATTTTTTTTCCTCTCTTTTTTTTTAATGTTTACGATCCCCAAACTATTCATGTACTTTTGATATAAACAATAGAAAATTTTGTTGCAAGTTTTTTTCACATGAGCTGAGATAATTTAGGGTGATTTTTCGAGAATCAAAAATAGGAAAATGTCAAAATTTCAAGTGGCGATATCTTTTTGTGTCCTCGACGAAATAGACTTCCATAAATAGGTAATTCCTGAAAATTTTTGCAAGATGAAATGAATGATTCAAACATTAAGGTCATTATTTCCAAAGCAGCGAACGTTGAATTTTTTTTAATCAGTATATAGAAAATAGCCAAAAGTTAATACGCTCCGCATAATATGCTCATCGGAATACCGATGAATCGATAGAGGCCTCATGACTTTTTTAATATAGAATATGTTTGACATACGGTGTTGATAACACATTTCAAATTTGAAAAGATTCCACCAAATTTTTCCATTTTTCGTTGTTTGAACAATAAAAAATGTCAAAATATTTTTTATTTAAATTGCCTAAACTGTTAATTAATATTACGAAATTGATAAATTTGTAAAAAAATATGAAGTCGAAATTTTTCAAATTTATTATTAAATTTTCACTTTTGTCTGGGATTGTACCTTTAGTCCATCTTTATCGTTAGAAACTTTTTTATACAGTGTTGCTAATTTTCTTCCTGCCACCGTTCTTCGTGTTATCGACTTTTTCCAATGCCGTTAATGAATTTTCTTTCTGTTATGGAAATTGACGAGACAAATGCGCAATTATTCAGCACGTTTTGAACAGTAGAGATAATTAGCACTACATTTTCACCACTGACGGAGGCACTAAAACTTTGGCCTAATTTGACTTATTGTTAAATAATTTATTTAGTATGTTGAAAGTTAAAATTACTTTGTGAAATTAAAAAAATTAAATTAAAAAACGAAGTAATTAAAAAAATATTGTTAACTCTCAGGGTATACGTATTATGCGTATAAAAAGTCCTACTGTGTATACAGAAATGGCTTAGCATAACTCACAACTTTGATGGGCTATATATTAGGCTGTAATTCATCAATTAAAACTTCTTTTTTTTAATCAATCTGAAATTTTCTCGGAAATACAATATACGATTTTAATAAAATTTGAATATCTTTTTTATTTTAAAAAATAGTGTAAAATATAAACAATTTTCCAAAGATTTGTATCAAAATACAAAGTCACTCACTTTACGTTAACCTAGAACAACATAATCTGAGAATTAATTTAAATAGCGAAAATATACATTTGTTTAACTTTACAAAATTGACAAATATCAAAAAACATTTATTTACTACAGATTTTCAAGACATTTTCTCCAATTATTGAAAATATTTAAAAGTCAATGATCATGTTAGAATTTTCAGTGAACCGTGATTAGAAATTTTTGCTTAAAGATAATAAATTGTAGACCACTGAACATAAACAAAACATTTTTATTTTCAGTTTATTGTTTATTGAAAATTAAATGTATCCACTATTTGAATGGTCTAATAAACTGATGACCTCGGTTTTAAAACACTCTCATCAGAGAGTATTGCAGAGTGTGAAATGAAGTACAATTAATGTAAAAACGTTTGAAAGTATAATTTTCTAAGATTTTATGAAAAATATTATTTAAAGCTTTATCGATGTTACGAAAATCAAATTACGAACGAATATAGATTTCGAATGTCAATAAAACAAAGAACTTTGAGTTTTGAATAAAATAAAAATATTTGAAAAAACTTTTAATTATCACACACTCTTACGAAATTCTCTGAAAAAAGTTTGGGTATTGTTGTCAATTGTAAATAGAAAATGATTTTGTGAATAAGACATCAATTGACAAGTTTGCATAACCTATTTTAACTGGAAAGTTTCAATTATCTTCAAAACATTACTCAAAGATAGAAGATTAGAGGTTTATGAGTTAGCAGCTTCCAATACTGTATATGTGTGCTCTTGTGTATAATTGCTATAATATGAAACTTTAGAAATATGTACTGAGTTTTGGCAAATTTTCATGCAAACCAGTTTTGGAACTTGACTGTACGACAACAGTATCTTTATGACGTTTAATAAACGTATATCGTATGAACCAGTTTTCAGGCTTTCCCCTTCGAAGCGATAGTAACACGAGAGAGGAGAACACCGAAGTGACGATTCCATGTACATCGCTTTAAAAATGAATAGAAAAACTTTTACTTTAGGTGGTTAGTCTGTGACAGTCGAACCCAAAAGTTTTATTTGTTTTTATGGCGTTCAAAGGCATTTGCGAGTTTTAGTTTATTAAGGTTGCAAATTTATTAAAGAACAATAAACTTTGATTTCGAAGTCATCCAAGGTCAGAAATACCTGGTATAGTTGGTATATAATTACGAATTGTTTTTTTTTTAACTTAACAAAGATTTTACGATGTTATGTAAAACACTACAACATTTGAAGGGGACTTCATCTTCTGAAATTCGGTATATTTATTGTTGAAAATTGTTATATATCCTGTTACATATATTAGGGTGATTAAAAAATTTTTTTTTGCGGAAACAGGTCTAACAGTTTCATTTATGCATAAAACAAAGCCTTTGCAAACTCAATCTCTTAATATTAATATTAACAGGGGGCGCATTGTACTTTTTCATTTTCCATAAGAATAACATGGAAAAGCGTTGATCCTTTTAATTTTTGTAACTAGCTGACGGTACGTCAGACAAAAAAGTCCTAGCACAGTTTTGTAGAGATTTTAACGCTCTACCAAAAGATCTTTTGTCATTTTTTGATAAGTCCACTTGTTCAAAAGTTATTCAAGGTTAAAATTGATTTAATCAGTCAATTTGGATGATTTTTCAATCTTGCAGCGGAACTATTAGTTTCATCGAAAAGTGGGCCTCAAAATTCCATGTTAAATATAAATTTAAGTTTCAAGAGTTGTCAATCACCAGTTTTTTTGCAATAATAAAAACAATACAATACTTTAAAATAATTTTCAGTATAAGTTAGCTTCAAAATTATATTTACCGAATTTTTCCTAACCCTCGCTACAATCAATTTAATAATCATAGTTGAAAATTTGGAACAGTAAAAATCTGGCAAAATTCTTCAGTTGCCAGGTTTTCTAACCTTAGTCATAACAATAACTCTATTAAAAGCTTTACCATTGCTTAATATTTGCTTAATATACATTTTGGATAACCACATTCTCTAATTGCAGTAAAAAGCATGTTAAAAAAAATTATAAAAAGTATTCAACTTGACTTGAAAGACATCATTTTAATATAGTCCTTTAGCAAAAATCCTTCACTGAAAAAAGAAATCTAAACAAATTATGTTTCGAAAGAAACAGATTTATAAATAATCAAAAAAACATCAATTAAAATAAATCATGTTTATTGTATGATCTTCCCACGACTTCGTATTCGGATAGTACAGATTAAAATTTTTATCAATATTGTTTGATATGGGAAGCTGATTATTTTCGCTGACGTGTGCTGCTAACGCGTAGCTGTAGGCTGTTTTGATTCTGTTTACGTTTTTTTTGCACATTAGTTAAACTTCTGCTCATCTGTCTAATGTTGATTTCTCTGTCGCCTTCCCTCATGCCTTTTTGAACAGCAGCCACATTTTGACTACCCTGTGAAGCCGTGGATGAACCGTGTGCCTTTGCCGGTCGTCTTAGCCGCTTATCGAGTACATTAACTCCTGCCTGAAATTTTTTATCACAATAATTTTCGTAAAAAAAAATTAATTTTTTAGAATAAACATAAATTTTGACACGACATAAATTTTCGTAATTGTCATAGTCGTGAATTCCACGTGAAAATAAGAAGAGAATACAGAAATCCATTTGGCTTATTTTGAAATGAGGCTTAAATAAATGACTTTTAAGACTGAATAAATAATTTTTAATAAATATACTGATTTAGAAAAGTAAAGAATTGATGTAATACAGATAATTAAAAAGTTATTTTCAGTTTTAGGTTATAATCTGACTTGGATTCACTCACGTACAAGTGTCATATTCGATATTATCAATAAATAATTCAATGAAAAGTTCAATGACCATACATTTTTATGGTAAATAAATAATTAAACCTTGCACGCTAATCAACACGTGAGATATTTTAGATTGTTTGAAGATTCACTCTAAACAAATATATTTTTCCATCAAAGACCATATGCTAACGGTTTCTCATAAGACTCTTGGCTTATATGTCGAACATATTTTGTTGGGATAGATTTCGCTTATTTTATCGATAATGGTGCTTGAAACTTAGCTATCGAAAAACGATACTCTGTATCGTAAAAAAAGTGCAATAGCAACAATTCATTTTCGTACTTTCGAAAATCATCAGTTGAATTTTTTTGAGACAGAATTTTTTCAAAATTTATACCGATCTTCTTTGACGTCATATTAACGTGTGTGCAAAATTTAAAGAGGCTTCATCGTGTTGTTATCGAGATATTTATTTTTTTTAATTGCCACTTTTAACATAGGCTCTTATGAGAGATTGAAAAATATGACGACATTCAACAATTAATATCTCGATTACCAGATGGTGAAGCTTCATAAAATTTGGCATACATTTCGACATGACCTCAAAGATGATTTGTGCAAATTTTTAAGACCTAATCGATGCGCATCAGCTACGAATCTATTTACTTCATTTCTAGCCGAAACACGACTAGCATGAGATGCTGAAGATGCATCATGTGCAGATGGCGGTTGTTGTCTCGGTTTGTTGTATACATTGTTCACCTGAATTTTTTTTTCATGATGATTTACGCACGAAAATTATTATTTCAATAAATATACTTTTATTAAATTATTGTTATATATCAATTATAATTTTCACTACTTATCCACCTTGGGTTCCTGAATGTAGTAATTATTATTCCCCCTAGCCACGCGGTTAAGATTCTCATACGATTCCTTTATTAAAAAAAAACAAAAATTTGTATTGTTAAAAATTATAATTGTGACGAACAGACATATTTTCACTTCTTTGAACTTTCATTAATCATAAAAATTTCAAGCTTCTGAAGGAAATTTCGTCATCAAATAATCTAGTTTTGATTTTATAGATTTATTCTAATAAATTATTAACAAAAAAAATGCGAATTAATTGTGTTAAAAACTTACCTCGTCAGTAATTTCTAAATCTGTATGTTGTTGCAATTGGGAATAAACTTCAACAGCACCAAAAAGTACAATCCACGTAAGCACAAATTGGAGTTTCATCATGATGAACACAATCTAGCAGTTACCAAGAGCGAACTATGCTTCGGCTGCCACCGACGCGTGCTTTTATATGTTCACGATCAAGGAAAAAAAAAATTAAATTAGAAAGTTATCGATACAGGAAAAGTAAAAAATGTATTTAAATGAACATTAAAAAGCAATAAATATCCCATTTCCCAAATGTAAATGAGTAGAAGAACGCCACTTGGTAACAAAATAATTAAAAGTGAATGAGAGTTGATTGTGAAACTATAATTAATGGTTGGAATTCGATACGTTGTTTCGAAAACAATATTTAAAAAATATTTGTTCTATATATATTTTTTGAAAATGATTAAAATTTGTATATTTATTATTATGGATCAAAATTTATATTTTTTTCCTAAATATAAACAAAAAACGGTGAGATACCTATTCTATCCTCTTATATATAAGTAAAAAATATAAATATATATAAAGTAAAAAATCATCTATCTATTCTCTTACATACAAGAGGATATCTTATATCTCTTGTATATTATTATATAATCTGATATAATCGTACTACAGATTAATTTTTTTTTAAATTATAGAATTAGATTTAAGTTGAATTCACATTCGAACACGATAAACTTATATAATTTTTATTTTTAATATAAATTCTAGAGAACATTAAAATCGATTTTCGATCGTGTACGAACTGGAAAAAAATTCGACTTAATGCGTCACTGGTACTATTATACATCGATAAGAAAATTAACATACAAATTGCCCAATCATCCGAAAACGAAAATATGTTTCAATATAGACAGAACACGTGATAATCATGCATTAAGGAAAAAATAACACCTGGAGGAAAAATGTCAGTTTATTCTATTGTGAAACATTTAGAAGGAATTTCAAAAGTAAAATTAGACCGTCTCTGTCAGTATTCGAACACATTTTCAAAAACAGTTGCTTTGTACTTGAAAATAAAAGTTATATATGAGATTTCTACGTTAGTCGATTTATTGGTTTGAATTTATTCGTTACGAATAATTTTGAACATTTTATTAAATAAATAAATTAGAATTATAATGTTTCGTAATTATTTCTTGAAAAGAGATAAGAATACTTAACAGTTAGTGCACGTGAAGCGTGCGTTTAGGGAACCTAGTCATAATTATTTCATATTTCCCATTAACGTTGTTTGGATAATGAGTCGTTACATATTTAAAAATTTTACAGTAATTTTTCATCGTTTTCAAGAAATTTAACACACTCAAAAGATTTCTGCTTATTCTAATTACATTAGCATACATAAAGTCGTAGTAAAATCATACTTGAAAAAATTATTTTTATTTTTTGCAATTCTAAGAGTGTCATGCACTAGTATAGCATACACTGTATAACATTTCAAATTTCAATTTGTGTACTTGGAAAATAAAAGTACGAGATTTGTTCAAAAATTTACTCTAAATTGGGTGTTTCACATCACCTTAATGGTTTCGTGATTCTATAAATACAAAAGCATTTATTTTGACATTAAAATGAGCAAGCGTATGTTTAATTTGTTATATTTGGTAAAAAATTATTTTTTCCAACTCACCTTAATTTAAAATATTATCTCTAATAAATAAGGAAAAAAGTCTCCACATTTTTTTTTATATTCTTGACCATCAGCACAATAAGTGATACAAATATCAATTCAATCTCAAACCATAATTGTTTTTTTTTCTTTTAAAAAAGACTGGCCTTACGTTTTTAAAAAGCTTTATGGTTTAGAAATTGTCTTAGCATAATCAAGAAAATTTTTAATTTATGGCTAACTTATGAGTATGAAGATATTGTGAATATATTTACTATGTGACTCTGAAAATCTTTAAATAAAAAGAGTTACATTATAGAGACACCATGCAGGCAGGTATATGTACATTTACAGCCAAAAGTAAACAAAAATATTTTATAAAAATATTATAAAATTATATAAAATTTCAAAAGGCTTCACTATTTAGAAATTGGCATATTATTTGTTGAGATAACTGTAAGTTTTAATAATACGCTCTTTTCAGTTAAAAACGAATGTATTTTCCAGCAATAAAAACTTCAACTTTTAAATTTGATACACTCGTGCATTTAGAATCAACAAAAGTTTATGCAAATTTTTAACAAAATTAACTAACACTCATTTTACAACTCAACTAATAAGTAACTTAAATATAAATTATGTAGATATGCAATGAAGTTCCACAAACATCTTTTATTCCATAAATTTTTCTTCCAGTTTACATACACGTTGTGGTTGTCCAACAAAAATTTTTATTCTCCTTACATTGTTATGGATATCGAATTAATATTTATGAACAATTTCAGAGTTTATGTATAATTAATATTGTTTAATAAATGACGATGACTTTCATTAATATATGCTCTGCTGTTTAAGGTGTTTCGGTACACATAACGAAATGATAAAAATTCGTTTAAATTTGGAGAGAATATATTCTTTCATATGAAATACATATATAAGTACTATGTTTTTTAGAATTTTTGTCTACGTATTTTCCGAACAATTGAACCATAAAATAGGAATTTTTAGACAATGTAGCATATAATCTGTGAATAAGAACGTAACTTTAACACTTGATCACTCGAAAGCAACGTAGACGACTTTTTTCTGAATTTATATAAATTTCTTTAGTGATAAAGAAATTTCTTTTTTATTTTTATCGTGTTTCTAACAAATTTCGATTCTCTATATATATTTTTTCAACATGTAAAACGCCATCTATTTTCGTCAGCTGTACCGAAACCCCTTTTGAACACCGAATACAAAACTTCTGTTCATCTCTCTAGGCGCAGGCTCTCATGATATCTCTCGACCCTTATGCTCGAACATGACGAGCTACATTCCAATGACCTTGTGCAGCCGTGGATGCACCGTGCGCCCTGAGTGGATTTGCTGGTTCTAATTCCGCTCCATAAGGTAATCCCTAAAATGTTTTTTTTTCAGATGTATTTAAAGATACCTTTTATCGTTTTCGTATTTGTCATATTCATCAATTTCAGATGAAGACAAATCAGAAAATAGAAACTAAAATCAAATTAAAATATGACTTCATTTCAGTGATTCTTGCGATTACAGGGATTTTTTTGTGAATTGATTTGATTCGAAGATGCTTTTTGACATATATACTATGTCGTTGGATGTTTCGTGACAGAATCATTTTTATGTCATTTTTTTAGTCACTTTGTAATATGCTTACCATACGTCTGCCTCTTTGTTCCAAAGCACCGTACAGTCTGTCATTTTCAATTCGACGCAAATTAGTACTAGCCTGAGAAGCTGTTGATGACTGGTGCGCGGGTAGCAGTCGATTATAATATTTGGCCTAAAAAATTCTCAAGTTATTTTACTCGTGAAGATTGGTATTCCAATAAATAAATCTCCATTTTAATATTGTAATTATTGTTTTATCGTAATCATCAATTTCGATGCATATCTACCTGATGATTTATATAACCGCCCCTAGCCACGCGGTTGAGACTCTCGTAGGACCCCTTAAATAAAGTACAACAAATTTTATAAGTAAAAACTATAATTTTAACGAATAGACATTTTTATCACTTCTTTGAATATTTACTACTCATAAAAATGTCATACTTTTAGAAATTTCGTCATCAAATAATCTAAAGTTTTGATTTTATATATAGATTTATTGTAATAAACTATTAACAAAAAATAAAATGTAATTTAGCTAAAAACGTACCTCATCAGTAATTTCTAAATCTGCGTGTTGTTGCAATTGGGAATAAACCCCAGCAGCACCAAAGAGAACAATCCATGTAAGCACAAATTGGAGTTTCATCATGACGAATACAATCTAGCAGTTACCAAGAACGAACTATGCTTCGGCTGTCACCGAGGCGTGCTTTTATATGTTCACAATCGAGGAAAAAAAATTAACTTTGAAAGTCATCGATACAGGAAAAGTGAAAAATGTATTTAAATAAACATTAAAATGCAATAAATCGCCAGTTGCGTAGCAAAATAATTAAAACTGAATGAGAGTAAATTGGGAAACTATAATTAGTGGATGACATCATTTAGAACGTAATCGATACGGAAAAAAGAAAAAAAAAAAGAAAAAGGAAAATATAATAATTGAAAAGCAATAAAAATCGCATGAGCAGGAAAGCGCCACTTGACAATAACAAGTCCAGAATTTCTCCTGAATTTATAGTTAAATAAAAATTCTAAAACGTCTTAAAATGAACTGGTAAAAATTTCCCTTATAGAACTTAAATTTTAAGGTGTTTCGAAAGAACCAACAAAAAAATCCCCGGTTAAATTTTGGATAAACATCAACTGAAAATATAAACTATAAACTAATTTTTAGAATGTCAAATGTTATATTATGAGTAAGAAGTACAAAATACAAAATACCAAATGCATGCTTCCTCTTATACAGATAAAAATATACCTTTAAAATCTTTATCTGCAAAAATGTGAATAGTGAAAATATTAAAATAATACAAAAAATTGTACTAATGATTTAGACAGATAATGATATTTTCTGTTTAAAAAAGGTGTGAACGTTTGTAGGGAAATAGACTCATGAGAAAATGGGTCGAGCGACGAGACACGGATTTAGGAATTGTACTTAAAGTAGGAAGCCAAACAACTTACGAGTTGTGTATGCACGCGAAGAGCTCCTATAGAACACAAGAAAAAAAAAGATTTTCGCTCTAATGACAGTTGACATTTCACGTACTTGTTGTATTGAAACAACGGAACAGGGAAGGAAAACTACGAGATACCCACGATTATATATATTCGCGTGAATTTTATCTGATTTACTGCTGAATAACTACTACAAAATCCACTTTATTTAAATTTTAAATTTCCTACGATACAAATCGTATGAATTTGTGCAAAAAAGAAACAATTTCGAACTGTCGACGTCTCGAACAAAGTATCGAAATATGCTTGCAAATATGCAGGCATTTAAATAATTATTATAAAAAAATACAGGCCAAATTTGATGAACTTTATAGCAGAATAATTTAAAGGATATTTAATAAAGAAATTGATAAAGGAGTTTAACTTTCTAAACGTAATTTGACAAAGCAGTTATACCACCTTTAGGTAGTTGGTATATGACACTCAAGTCCAAAAGTTTCTTCAGTTTTTATTAAGTTTTTATAAAGTTCAAAAGGATCTGCGAGTTTGGGTTTATTAAGAAAAGTTGTTGCAAATTTTCTAAAGAATAACATATACTCTGAATTCAAGGTTACCCAAGATCAGAAATACCAAGTATACTTGGTATATCATTAACAAATTTTTTACGACAGATTTTTCTAAAAAATTAAACTAAGTTCCATAAGAATGAATCCAGACTATGTTTATCGCTAAAAAATTTGCAATAATAACTTTAATGTTGAAAATAACTTTGGATGTCAGAAAAACGTAATAATAACAGAAGAAACTTTTAGATTTGACTGTCACAGACCAACCACCTTAAGATATTAATTGTTAAAAATAAAATTCTTATTGTATACATATTTATTAATATATCCTATTTTATTTTTCATAATATTTCATAGTTTATTAGTACGTAGTTCTTTATTTAAGGTAAAGATTGTAGTAGTCGTGATTTTTTTTGTAGGAACGCTCGTTCCCTCTCGCTCCTTCTTCCATTAAAAATGAAATTCGGAAATTTTCTGAAATATGTACTTTAATTACCTAGTTAATTTAGTCTTAAACTTCATTAGGGTAAAGTTATCCGTTTGAAATAATTAAAATGTAATATCGACATAATACCCAACAGAATGAGATAATAAACCGTGATTATTTGTCAGAATCTTTTTATATTTTGTATAAAGAATTTTAATAAATGTATTCTTAATATACGTATGTGTATTTTATTCTTTTAAGCTCGCCGTAGCTGGCGTCCTTATTGAGAGAGCCGAGCGTAAACTCACTCGAGCGTAAGTCGAGCTCGAGGTTCGCGTTAGAATGAGGGAAGCGCTCGAGCACGAATTAGGGGAACCGTTCTTATTGCGGGCGCTCTTAAGGATGTTGTCTTTAAAAATGAAAATGATGGAAATGTTTTGAAAATTTTACACAATAATAAGTATCATCTCTAAAAGGTTGTGTAAAAATTTCAC
>JAPYYW010006833.1:0-10623 GCA_030522545.1 Cremastinae sp. A BG-2022a
CGACGCTTCACGTCTAGCAACAATTCCTGGTGGCAGCGTACTTTAACAGGGAAAATATACCGTGTGCCCGATTTTAAAGCGTGCCGTCGGCACGTAACATAGTACATTCGAAATATTTAAATTGATTAATACATAATAACATATCCGAAGAGACGAAATAAAAAATTCAAATTAATGGTAAATTTTATAAAATTTTATAGAAATGTTGAATTGTAAAACTTACGTCTTATTAAATTGATTTTTCGAAGAAATTTTCAAACTAACGAATCATAAAAATTTTATTCGCGTAAACGGTATAATAAAAATGCGTATACATATATATGTGGTTGTACCAAAGCAAACCCTACAACGATTGTATACGGTTTACCTTATTCAATCTTTATCGAGGGTTAACCCACTTAGGAATGTATCGGTATTTCCCGTATCTAGATGTCCCTATAAAGTTCTGACTAGGTCCTTGATAGAAAATCCCTATGTAGGGTTAACCTGATCAGGTCCTTAGGCCGTTTTGGGTTACCGACTAGAAATTTTGTAGGGATAACCTGATTCCTGTCAAGGACCTGGCAAGGATATCGCAGGGATATCCGAAGTAGGGTATACCTGATTAGGACCTTATAATATTCTTTCGAGGATAACCTTTCGAGGATAACCTAAAAAAATGTATCCAATAAAAATTCCACACAATGTGCACGTGTAATAATTACGGTGCAATTTTATGAAGGATTCATGTGTATTGAAACTTAATGTTATTTGTAGGGGACTCTGAGGAGTCTACGGGAAATCAAGAGAGAGAGAGTTCTCGGAGACTCGGATTCCTTTTTTTCATGGATCAAGTAATTTCTTAATTTTTTTATTTTCTTTTTATCCTATGGGCCTCAGATCGACTCTCTACAGTAAATTGACGCTGTCCCGTGAAATCGCTTCATCACAGGCCCGCTATGCGATTTCAGATTCGGATCGACCTAGACCAGTCCGAATACAATGGATTATTAATTCAGGGGAACGCACAAAAGGTGCATTCCTTGAAAATTTTGAAATGGAGCAGAGGGCTCAGTTAAATTTTGAATTTCTCCTCGGTCTTCTCGCTCTCTGCCTTGATGTTATCGAGATGAGAGTTAGTTTATTAGTGAATATTACTAGGGTTATTATTTCTTCAACCGGCGATCTGTTAATTTGAGGGGATAGACCAGAGGCTGTTCCAGCGTCCGAACGCAGTGTCGGGGTTTCGCAGACTCTGATCAAATGTCAACTCGAGTTGACGAGTAAAATTTTGGAAGTGCCCTGCTCCGCTTTCGCGTCCCTCTTTTATTTCCTCCGGCCCGTGAGGTGAAAGCCTCCCACCCAGTGCTCCCGATCTGCGGTTTCGCTGATGGTGGAGAGGGGAACTCGGAGTGCTTGGCTCTCATTTTCACGGAATGTTACAGTATGTATCGTAAATTTTACTTTTTATTGTAAAGTAAATTGTTGTGTCAACGAATAATAAATAATAATTTCAAAAATGACTGAAAAAGCTAAATAATTTAGTCATAATTGAAAGAAATAAAATTCTCAATTTTTTTTAACAATGAATGTTTAAAGACATTAATTTTTTATTATCACCGATTAATGTTTATTAACAATTAATGTTAGCAATTAATTGTTCATTGTTAATAATTAATGTATATAATCAATTAATGTTTATTAGCAAATAATGTTAATTAATAATTAATAATAATTGAAATTAAACAAATAATGTTTATTATTAACTATTAATGTATATAAACAATAAATGTTTAATGACATTCATTGTGTAAAGACGTAATTAATGTTAAATAATATAATAAATGTTGAAATAAATAATTAGAAATAACTTAATTAATACTTAAAGTCATTAATTGTTTATATATTTTTAAGATTATATAATTTTATATATTGTAATAAACTGATAAATAACATTATAAAATTATAATTTTTCGTATTTTTCACATCTTTATTTTTATTCGTACGACTATACCTTTACATTTACTATTATTTGTTTCTGATATCAACCAAATTTAGAATATTATTTAAATTACACATTCTGTTGTTTGTATTAAACAAAATAATTGAATGTTTTAACAAATTTTCATTCTCAGTGAACATATGAAAAGAAAACTTTGAACGAATTAATTTTTGTAATCTCATAATTACCTCATTCCACATTAAAAAAATATACATTGTGACGGTTTTTACTCCGCTGCAAACCTTGGCCCCTTCACTGACTCGTCTCCGTCTGGGATACGTCCGTCCGGCGGGGTGTCGGGTGCCAGCCGCTCGGGAGCGGCACCGGAATCATCTCCCAGTTTTGAGCCCCGCCGGAAGTTGGTCCACGGACGACCCCGGACGGCCTCCTTTCGCCGGCTGGCTCAGCCCTACCAGGTAACGGAAGAGGGGCTGGACGAAGGGAGTGCAATTTCTGCCCGGGCACCCCTCCTGGGCCGCCATCTTGGCACTCCCAAGACCCTTAGCACCGGGAAGCACGAACCTGACCAACTCGGGAGGGTCCTAACCCAATATCCCGAGCGATGGATTCAGCCCATCCGGTACCCACAAGACTCCCCGAGGGTAATGGTCACGTGAGCGACTTACTCGTCCCTACCAGGGTTCGAAACCCTGCTCGACCGGAAGGGAATGTCCCACAATTCCGGTCTGCGGATTTCGCCCACCCGGTAGATTCGGGCTACACCACGTAGCACCCGATCGGTCGGCGCTCACGGCCCTCCAAGAGACTGTCCCGGTCATGCGCGCTCGGCGACGCTCGAGCACGAGGAAGCGCGCGAGTCCGACCAGGAGACCGAAATCTCCCGTGGGCTGCACGCTGCACCCAGCTTCCTGTCCCGCTGTCTCTCCGAGCGCACGGCGCGCGAGCCGGAAGCGTACCCTTACGCGTGTCCGGCGGGTGCAGGCGTACCCACGCACTCGCACCGCGCCGGTCTCCGGTTCCGCGTCCGCGAATATCCGGCACACGGCAAAGCTGAAAATCGCGAAAACATAACACTAAACGCGAAATATAAACCCGAACATATAGCTCGGTCGGAGACACGATTAACAAAAATTCAAAATGACGAAACGAAGGTCAAGACCGAGAAGTAAACGATTAATTTATTCTCGCGAGTGCGGATGGCCCATTCTCTTTCACGCCGCAACGTTACCGAAATAGAGACAACATATTGTGACGGGACATTTTTGCTTTTCCCGCCACAATGCCAATAGGTGTCGACCATGGGGTCGGATTAACGATTCTGGATCGCTTCTCGTCGCGCGTATCTAAGAATTACCGAAATTATTTCATTATTATTATTATCCGGCTCGAACGAGAAATTATTTCTCAAAATTGTAGCGGACAATATTTCGTAGACCATGTTAAATGTTTCACGATATAAAACTCAAGCGAGCCTCGAATTCGAGAGCCTAGCGCCGGAGCTCGCTCGTGTCTATTTACATTTTTTTTCTTGTCATCGTGTCCGTCGCGCGCGGAGAATACGTCGGTGCGCGAATTCCGCGCGACGAAAATTTAAGCTTACAGGAACGAAAATCTTCTACCGAGGAATTCGAGAATAAAAGGAAACGGAAATGCTCGATTCTCGGACCGGAAAGAGAAATGCGCTCGGATCGATCGACGCCGGATTCAAATCGGCTCCGCCTCGAGAACGTCGCGGTTCGCTAAAAGCGGCGCCCCTTTCAGGAGAGGTTATAGAGCTACGGGTCGTTCGAGGCACCTGCTGGCATGACGATGCCACGTGAACCTGCCGTCGACCTTGAGACGCTTAGGATCGGCGAGAGAAGGTTCCACGATGCCTCGACGATGGCCGGCAGGATCTCGAGGGGAAGACGCTCGAGGGCCGAGGAGACGTAACCACCGAGAGCATTCTCGAAGGTTCGAGAGCACCGGTGGAAATTTTGGGCAGGAAAGGGAAATTCGCGAGAGAGTAGGGCTCGCGAGCGTATCGCGTTATCGCGAATTTCCCCCGAACGCCCTAATTTAGAAAAGCTCGATGGAAGGAGGAGAGCGCGCTGGCCGCTGAGCCGAAGGGCTAGCGCGCGGCTAATCAGTCTTTTTCCTGGCTTCCGAGCGTGCAGTGCGTAAGTGTTTCTCGTGTATTACTCGTTCGGGGAAGCACGAGGGAGGACGAGACAGAATCGGAGTCCGAGGTAACGCCGGCAGGACGAGCGACAGGAGCCGATCCGGGAGACCGAGAAGGACGAGACAGGAAGTCCGGACCCGCGTTCCGACCGACCACAAGTGAGTAAGGCACCGTGCCTTTTCCTAATTATGCCGTCCGCCTCGCAATCTCTCTCTTGCTAGCGTTGCAGCGCGAATGAGCATAGGCCTTCCGCCCTCGCGCGAGTAAAAGAATAGTCCGCGTGTCGTTTTTAATGTTCGTGAGTTGTCGTAACTTTAAGTAATCGTCTGTCCGACCGAGCCGCATGATCGGGTTTATAGTTCGCGTTTTATGTTACGTTTTTGAGATTTTCAGCTTGGCCGTGTACCGGGTGTTCGCGAGTGCAGAGCCGGAGGCCGGCGCGGTGCGAGTGCGAGAGTACGCCAGCACCCGCCGGACGAGCGTACGGGTACGCTTCCGGCTCGCGCGCGGCGCGCTCGGAGGGACAGCGGGACAGGAAGCTGGGCGTAGCGCACGGGAGATTTCGGTCTCCTGGTCGGGCTCGCACGCTTCCTCGTGCTCGCGCGTCGCCGAGCGCGCATGACCGGGACAGTCCCTTGGAAGGCCGTGAGTGCAATCCGATCGGGTGCTACGTGGTGTAGCCCAAATCTACCGGGTGGGCGAAATCCGCAGACCGGAATTGTGGGATATTCCCTTCCCTTGTGGGATATTCCCTTCCCTTGTGGGATATTCCCTTCCCGAGGGTTTCAAACCTCGGTAGAGACGAGTATGTCGCTCACGTGACCGTTACCCTCGGGGAGTCTTGTGGGTACCGGGTGGGCTGCATCCACCGCTCGGGATATTGGGTTATGACCCTTCCGAGTCGGTCGGGTTCGTGTCCTCCGGTGCTAAGGGTCTTGGGAGGGCCAAGATGGCGGCCCAGGAGGGATGCTCGGGCAGAAATTGCACCCCCTTCGTCCAGCCCCTCTACCGCTACCTGGTGGGGCAGAGCCAGCCGGCGAAAGGAGGCCGTCCGCGGTCGTCCGTAGTCCAGCTTCCGACGGGGCTCAAAACTGGGAACCATTCCCGGTGCCGCTCCCGAGCGGCTGGCGCCCGACACCCCGCCGAACGGACGTCTCCGGGACGGAGGCGAGTTCAGTGAAGGGGACAAGGTTTGCGGCGGAGTAAAAACCGTCACAATATATATATGTTAAGTAATTCCGAATAATAATATATTATCAATAAGATAAAATTTCTTCAATTCAAAAAAGTGTATACACAGTTGCAAAATAAATCCATTAATGTACAACATATATGGCAATAAATTGCTAAGTACTCTCAGAGTTGTCGATAGCCGAGTGGGTAAGGTTCTCACATGAGTTGTCGATAGCCGAGTGGGTAAAGTTCTCACAAACAGTTAGGGAGGTCCAGGGTTCGAGTCCACTCTCCGAGGAATCAAGAAAATTATTTTTCCGAGACAAGCTGCGCGGAAATGAATGATATTGTTGAGAAAATGGTCGTTCAGGAAGATAAACTACCTAAAAAGGGCTACGACAGTATATTTTCAATTTTTAAATAAATTTCCTCATATAAAGATTTCATAAGGGAGATCGTTACATCCTTATAATGTTCTTATATCGGGTATCCTTGCCAGGTCCTTGTGTCGAAATCAGGTTAACCTTTTCAGGTCCTTATGAAATCCCGAGTTAATTTTCTAGTCAGGTATTTTTTTATTGAAAAGTACACTGAGAGAAAAATATGATATTTTTCACAATAATCTTAATATATTTTATAACTGTGAGAAGGGGCAATAATCTTTGTATAATTATTTTAAATCACGAACATATTATAGTGATTATAATTTTTTTAGTTATTGGATTCATATTTGTATATTAAATTTATATAACTATCGATCAACTATACATAGTTGAATATAAATTGTAAGATATAATAATTCCGTGTTTATCTAAATATTTATATATTATATATTGAATTTTTATATTAAATTTAAATAACTATGGTTAAACTACATACACGGAGAAAAAAGATTGTTTGAATCAACCAATTTTCATTTGACTCAACTAAATCGGCGGTCACATAGAAGCAATGATATATGTATTTAGTTAATATTACATTTTAACTGGGTTAATTTGAGTAGATCAACCGGTTGATTCAACCGAATATTTGGTTGAAAGTAATGAGAATTCGGTCTTTTCAAATAAATATTTTTTTAACTTTCATCTATAAACGGTTGAAATTAATCATTATTAATAAAACATCAACAAGCGTTTTGAATAAAATTGCTCAAAGTATTTCGATTCATCGTACTATATTTGTATAGAAACGTCGAATTTATTTTATATTATTAAGTTGGGAGAAACCCTCTCCAACAATATAATTGTACGTTTATTTCAACGTACACATTTTATAGTGACGACTATGTCGTACTCTCATATAGCCTAAAGGCTATGAAACAAATTTACGATACCCGACATATCCGGAGACACGCAAATATGTAATCGAGCGATTACATATGAATCCTCTGAGCAACTGTGATAATGACGAGACAGATGCCGAGAGGGCGCCGCTCCACGGCGAAAGCGCAAGGTTTGCTGGTTCGCTTTGAGACTATATCCTCGCTTTGAGGAATAAGATTAAAACTTTACTATAATAAAATCTCGAACTTATTAATCTTACGATCAAGTAATATATCAATGTTGTAAATAAAAATAATATTCCGTCTATCGTATAAGTTCGCAGTTAATTAATAGATTGAGAATTTTTAATTAAGTATAATTATAATTATAATTATACAAAATTTTTTTAGAAATAGTTTATAGTAGATTAAAATATTAAATGTGATATATACACTGTGACGTGACATTCGCAAATCCGTCACAAGGACCAATAGGTGTCGACCATTGGACCGGTTTTGCGATCCTGGGACGCTGCTCGTCGGAGCATAATCCGAAAAACTGCGCAGTTTTCCGTAAGCACGTCCCTCATGCGGTTCTTATTCGAAAATTTTTCCGAGCCTTTATATTTCCGTCTCGAAATTTTGTAGTGTATTATATTTTTGCTGTGAAGCTCGTCTCGAATTTTATTTTAAAATTCGGCGAGGAAAATTTGAGTTTTGAGCTCGGCTTACATACCTAAGGATCATAAAATCATCGGCCGCGGCCGCTTGACCGCACGCGCGCCTCCGGTTACCGTTTTCTTAGTTTATTTTTCAGTTGAGCGAAGTTCCTTTGTCATGAAGAACGGGTGACTTCTCAACGTGTTGGTGGTGAGGGGAGGCGAGGGCTACTTCGTCTCGAGAAACGCTGGCTTTTGACCGATAGTTACTGTGTTCCCCGTTCCCCAAGGTGAAAAGAGTAACATGCTATCCTTGTCTCTCCCCGAGTTCGTCGTAGTCCGCGTTGACCGGCGCCTCTTTAGGAGAGGGTGTGAGAACGGGTCGTGAGAGGGAGAATTGCCTGGCGGCGTAGGCCCACCGTGGATATACGCGTCATCCGACGAGGGAGGCCTCAGCTCCTTCCCCGATAGCCGGCTTCACTCCTGGAGGAAGACGAGTGGAGGGGAGACATCTCCGCATGCACCCCGTCAACACGGCCGAGAGCTGTCCGGCACGAGTGAGAGCCCCGAGGGTGGGGGCAACATCTTAGCACGGGCCAAGAATTTGGCTAATCGTTACCACCGATGGACAGCGTAGGAAAATTCCGACCAAATAGGAAAGCGCGTAGGGCAGTAGGAGAGAGCGCCTTAGGGAGAGCGAGTTGCGAGCGTACCGCGTACGGGGAGAGTGGATTCATTATTCGCCGTGCTTCTTTGTGCTTCGGTCTGTCATGCATTATTCTTTTTCTTCTTGTAGTCGTCGGACATTACTCTTCGTACAGTCATTGTACATTCTTCGTCGTACATTCTTGTGTGGTCTGTCTTTCATTATTTGTCGTGCTTCTTCTTCGTGCAGTCCTCGTCGATTACTCTTCGTATATTCGTCACATATTATCCTTTGAGTCGCGCACGAGAGCGGTCTCTCGATTCGAATTTTCACCGATTCGTTCGTGTAACTGTTGTGTCCCGTGGTACGAGTTGGCGTAACACCGGCTACCTTGCTGGCGGAGCGGAGAAGGAAGATTCGAGGAAACCGGAGGGCCATCGTCGAGTCCGAGTCAGCGACCCCCCGGGTCTTGTAATCACGGTATGTTAGAATTCAGGTTTTCGGTATCTCGGGGGCTGTAAGGCATGTTTTGCGAAGGCCGAAATGGGCTGCTGCAGAAATCGGGCTGTTGTGGCGGTATTGCCGACGATATTCTGTGGGCGCGGTCCTCATCGTCCGGTGTTTCTTCACGCTTTTTCGCATTTCGCGTTATCTTGTCCGTCGAGTCATCAAATCGTCAGTTTCGTATCGCGTAATTTATCGAGTAATTTCTTAGTTTACGAATTATTATCTCAGTCTAATTTTAGTCTTTTATCTTCCGTACCTCATGTATCGGGTGATTCGCACGTTAAATCTTGGTCGTGTCGGAATTTAATCGCGTCGTGCTCGTCTAGTTAGTTAATTTTCGGTGCGTCGATTCCCCGAGTCAGTTTGTCGGGCGGAATCGTCGAGCGTCTCGGGATTCATGTCAGCCATTTTGAGTGTAATTTCGCGAACCATGTATGAGCTCATACCTTAAAATTTGCTGAACGATCCATACCTTTTGAGAGCTCGCCCGTGCATTTTCTTAAATTTGCGCTAGTTGACTATGGCTGAACCCGGCGTTACCTTTTCTCGAGGCGCGAGCCTCGAGGCTACCTTTTGTGCGCCGGGTGATGGACGTGCCAAATTGCTCCCCGGTCTCGACCGCGGAAGAAACTACCTAATGGTGCCGTCATCTTGCCTGGCGTCTCCGTCTCCGTCATGTTGCGCGTCTCCCATGAGTTCATGGTTTGAGAATTAAAGGAGATAACGGGGCTAATCCGCGAGACAATCGAAGGCGCGCGCGAGAAATTTATAGCGAGCGAACCGCGGTGCAATTTCGGCGAGCGGGGCGAATCCCCGCGTACGGGAAAAATCTCGAAATATTGTACGGACATTTCTTAAATAAATTGTGAAGATTTTATTGTTCATTAAAGTGTATTAATTTCTCTATTCCGTATTGATCCTCTTATTTCCAGCAGCGATGGATACTTCCGCGTTAACTATAATACCCGGCTCTCTCTACCTATTATCCCAGCGTGGGGACTGAGCTAGTCATAGATGGCTTTTCGGGACTTGGGCTGGCTTGCGAGTTAGACCAGCCGAGGAGGCGCCGAGTTAAAAGAAACTCGGGAAAGCCGAGAAATCGGCGGTACTTTTGTACCTGGCGCCCGACACCTCCTTCGACCGTAAGCCGGATAAATCTCGCGGGGCCATAGTATTGTGCGGGAGATAAAAGTCTCTTCACAACACTTACCAAACAATATTCTTGAATTTGTAATTTTTTATAGTAAAATTATAACGCTCTTCATAAAAAAATATATTAAGTTCTATGATATAATATGTATAGTTGTCACTTTATGGTAGAAGAATCGTGATTTCTCTCAGTGTATATCTAATTACGAAAATTATAAAAAAATGTCCCGGTAACTCAAATTTTAAAAAAGTTATGGCTATTTAAAAAATAATCATTTTTTTCAATGACTCATAACTTTTTTTGGATTGGGCGAAAACATTTGAAAAAATTCTCAGAGCGGTTTTCAATACAGTGGGTAATTGAAGCGGAACACCAAGAAATTTTGTGATTTTTGCCGGGAGACGCAAGATTTCCTGTCGCGAGGCACATTTTCGATAGAAAATTTTATCAGCTTTCAAATGAGACCAGTTTTATTGAGATCGGACAAGAATTGAAGGAGATACGAGCATTTTTCGAAAAATTCGGAAAATTGAAAATTTACAATTTTTGCAAAAAAAAATGTCGCTGGTGGAATCGCTTCTAGCCGCATACACGTCGATAGAGGAAGTCATTAAGAAGAGAAAACACCCGTTGGAATTTCTGGACGATGATTCTACTGTGAGTTATGACGTCACAAAGCGAAAAAAAGGAAATTGGTATAACTATTGAAAATATATAATCGGATCTGGCTGAAACTTGGCCAGAAAACTTTAATGAAGGTCCCGAAAGCGATGTGATAGCCCATGTTCTCGGGAATGACCGTACCCGAATGATACAAAATGATTGAAGATGATTGCTCGGCCCAATTTTTAATAAATAACTCTTTTCACCGTGAAAAATATAGAATACAAATTTAAAAATGACGGCATTGAAAAGCTGAAGTTATTTTGAATAAGAAACATGTGCTGCGATCAGTCGAACTAAAATTTTCGGGTATGATTTTTCAATTTTTGTAAGGTGGAAAAAATGATCATTTTCTTAGCATAGCCAACGAAGTCAGATTCCTCAAGAACTCCAGTTCCTGCGTTTGGAGTGGCCCCGTTTTGAATTGAGGTTCCTGTTTACTTCCAACCTCATCCGAGGGA
>JAPYYW010006837.1:0-10133 GCA_030522545.1 Cremastinae sp. A BG-2022a
GAACGCACACACACAAACTATCACGGTGCCTTCTCTCTGCAATACGACCGTAGGTTCGTCTTACAGCCGCATACAAGCAAGCACGAATACGCTGTCCTGTTCTCGCTTGGTAAGATCTCGCTTGGTATAAGAAGCGAGAGCAGAACAGCGCATATGAAGCATAAATAAAGGGCCACAAAGAGAGCCATAAAAATGACGAAGAAAACGGGTGTTTCATCTCATTCTCTCACAGGCAAAAATGCTGTACACGCATAAGTTTATCCTTTTCCCATATCGTTTTATGAAAATTTTTACAGTTCGAGTTTACTCCCAACGGCGCTAAAGAAGTTTGACTTCAAAAATTACGATAGAAACCTTCATATAGAGATTCTATTTCCGTAAAAAAAATGCATGCAAATACCCAATTCTTCGTTTTACAAGATTAAAAAATTATATACTCAATTTATTGTAACGTTTTTTAATGGTTGGCCAATATGACTTTTCTGGTCGAATGCCAGTTATAATGTTTTTGAGGCAAATTCTTAAAATTATTATTAATAAGTTAAATATCGATAGGATTCCGTATGGGAAACACTTGAAATTGGCTCTAATGCGTGAAAGTTTTAATTTTAATTTTCTTTTTATCGACCAGAAAAACGTTAAACGTGGATTCGCGCTCTCCTGAGTAAAATCTTTGAATTGGTTCAAACACGCGATTGGTTCAAACTTCTTTAATTCTTTGTCAATGCGAATAATATTTTTTTAGCCCACGCATGTTAATGGCAAAAATGGGCTGATCTTTGGATTTTCAATAGTTTGTAAGTTTGAGCAAATCGCGTTTTGTGTCACGTGGTACATCTACGGCATCACCTTAACAAAAAAACAAAAGGAAATCCAGAAAAATATCCTATGGGACAGAAGGGCAGTTTTTAGAAAATGTCCAGGTAGAATTTCAGTATACGAACACAAGCTAAATATAGCTAAATATAGCAGCTGATAAACCGATAGTTGCTCATGCATATGATGTATCAAGAAAGTATAAAGAAGTGGTGGATCAAGAAATTGAGAAGCTACTTCAATATGATATAATCCAACGATCGACAAGTCCATGGATAAATCCGATCGTCCCCGTAAGAAAAAAGGATGGTTCTGTGAGGTTGTGTTTGGATGCACGTAAAATCAATCAAGTAATGGAAGATGATCATGAATGTCCACCTAATATAGAAGATATCTTCCAGCGTTGCCATTCTATGAGAGTAATGTCCACGTTAGATTTAACAAGCAGTTTCTGGCAAATTCCATTACATCCAGATTCAACCCAATACACGGCTTTCCGACACAGAGGTAAAGTGTATGAATTTAAAGTAACTCCTTTTGGTTTAAAGACAAGTACAGCAAGTCTTTTAAGAGCATTGGATATTGTACTCCATGGGCTTGGAGATAATATCATAAATTTTGTAGATTACTTGATATGCATTTCCTCCAGTTTTGAAGAGCACATGCAACATCTAAATGAGTTATTAGAACGACTTGAAGAGTATGGAATGACTCTCAAGCTAGATAAAGCTAAGTTATTTCGCCAGTAAGTAGAATTCTTAGGTCATATACTCACTACAGAAGGAATAAAGCCTCAGCCTGAAAAGATACAGGCTATTAAGGATTTTCCTCCCCCACGAAATTTGAAACAATTGCGAAGTTTCTTAGGGCTAGTTAATTATTACACTAAATTCACAAAGAAACATGCCGAAGAGACTATACCTTTGTTACAATTACTACATAAAGGGGAAAAATGGAGGTGGGAATTCGAACATGAGGAAGCGTTTCAAAGAGTAAAAGATCTCTTCATAGAAGACGTCCTGTTAGTATATCCCGATCCCAAAAAAGGCTATATTTTACAAACAGACGCAAGCGATTACGCTCTGGGGGGCACGCTTGCTCAACTTGATGAAAATGATGAGCTTAGTGTAGTGGTGTTCGCCAGCAAAACTCTGAAAGGACCAGAGCTGGCATACACAACGACCGAAAAGGAACTTTTAGCGATAGTGTGGACTTTGAAGAAATTTAGAACTTACCTTTTAGGGGCCCAGATAGAAGTGATTACAGATCACAGGGCAATCACTTTTCTTAAAAATTGCCAATTACTAAATGATAGGCTTACCAGATGGATCTTAGCGATCCAAGATTATAACATTAAATTTACGTACTGCCCGGGAGAACGGAATACCGTTGCAGACGTATTAAATCGACAGAATCCTCCAGATATCAAAGGCAAAAAGATAAAGGAGATTGTGATAGCGGCTATCCTTGCGCAAAAGCCATCAAAGGAGATAGAACAAATGATAAAGAATCTGGGTGAGTGGCAAAGAAAAGAAGATAGGATAAAAGAAATTATAACCAGCGTAGACAATAACATGAATGACAGATATAAAATTGAAAGAGGTGTTCTTTTTAAGAGATATCGAGGAGATATCTGGCGAGCGGTACTGCCAAAAGCAATTTTACATAGGTTAGCAAAAGAGGCTCACGAATTGTGCGGACACATAGGTCCCAAGAAAGTATGGAAAATGATAGCAGAGGCTTTTACCTGTCCAAAAATGCATCACACCATACGAGTCCTTTTATCTACGTGTGATTCTTGCCAAAGAAATAAAGTACCAAATAGGCATTCGTACGTTGAATTACAAAACATAGTTCCAGAGGGACCAGGTGAATTAGTATCAATCGATTTTTTTGGTCCTCTCCTGACCTCAAAAGCGGAGATGAAGCACATTTTAGTAACAATAGATGCCTTTACGAAATACGTGGTTCTATATCCACTGAAGGCAGCAACCTCAAAAGCAACAATAAAGAAAATTTTTAACCATTACATCCCTGAAAATGGTAAACCAAAAAGATTGCTATTCGACCATGGTACTCAGTTCACCTCGCGAGTATGGTTAGATAAACTAGAAGAAGAAGGAATCCAGCCTGTTTTTTCTTCCATCAGACATCCACAGAGCAACATAGTTGAAAGGGTAAATAGGAAAATAGGTAGATTCTTTCGAACGTTCCTAACGGATTCACATACAAGCTGGCTAAAATGGGTAAAAGTTATCCAAGACTGTATGAATGAAACTTACCACGAGACAACTGAGCTAACACCGATCGAACTTCAGAAAAATAAAAAACCGCAAAGTGTGTGGAGAGATTTGTTAAAATTAGACGTAAATGAACAAATCATAGATGAAAATCTAAAAATAACATTATCAAAAGAAAGAATAAGAAAAAAAGGTAAAAAGAGGGCTGAGAAACACGCAGAGAAACATAAATTTGTTGATTTCCAAGTGGGCGATCTGGTCTTAGTGAAGGCTCTAAATGTTAGCGATCCTATTAATAAAAAAATGGCAAAATTTTTTCTCTGTATGCGGGCCCTTACCGCATTAAGAAGCAAATAGCACCTGCTACATACATCTTAGAAAATCCAGCAAATTTAATTGAGAGAGGAATGTATCACGCTGGAAATATGAAGCCATATACATATAACTCCCATATAAAAAAAAATTTACTTGCGTTAGCAATAGATGTTTAAATAGTCCAGCCAAATTCAAATAATAATAAGAAAATCTTTCTTGTTTTTTTTTGTTTTAGAGAAATGAGGCGATATTTTAATGGACAAACGCCACATGAGGCAGTGTTCCTTCCCTCGGACTGCGTCTGTCCAACCGAAAATCGGGACCGGGGGGCCATTCATCGGGTTCAACCGATGAGTGAACCCAACGGTGCCGACCAGGTTGCGCAGACGCAGGTCCGAAGGAAGGACAAACAGAGTCAAACAAACCCTGAGGGCCTTGAAGTCCAGAAATTAAATAGAGAGGAAAATCTAAAGATAAAAAGGGAAAAGAAAAAACTAAAAAAAAAATAACCAGAAAGAAATAAAAGAAGAAGAGAAAAAAGAAAAAGATCAGAAAGTAGAAGAAAAACAGGAAATAGGAAGTCCGTGGGTCCTACACCCAATAGATAATGTATCCACAAAAAACCTATACCGTCCTTTTATAGAGGTGGCACTGAGGGAGTTCAGGATGGAGAAGGGGATGTATACCCCAGAACCTCTTCCTCATCTTCCTCCATCAGTGTCACCTCCTGTACTGGCTTCTCCCGGGAAGAACTCCCATGGCCTAGGAGCGTCTCTAATGGACCAGGGGTTCATTGAGACGTGGGGGCCATCGGAGTTCCATTGGGAGGAGCTAGTAGAAAGGATGGAGAAGGAAAAAAAAGAGGGACCCACGGCATCAAAGATAAAAACAATTGAGGAGAGAGCGAAGGAAAGAATAGACAAACAAATAAAGGAGAAAGAAGAAGAGATAAGAAGAGTGGAGGAAGAAATGAAAGAGGACAGGAAGAACCAGGCAAACAAAGAAAAAAGAAGGAAAATGTGAAAAATATTTTGAAAGTATGGAATAGGAGGGCAAAACAAATAAGAAAAAAACAAAAACAAGAAAAGAAAGAGATCCGAATGAACGAGAAAGAAGAAGAACAAAGAAAGGAGGATCAAGAAAATAAAGAAAAAAAAGGAAGGATCAGAAGAAGGGGAGAAAATGAGCAGTAAGAAAAGGAAGGGAGAAACTGAGGATAAAGAAGAAAAAAAACCAAAAATCAAAAGAATAGAAGAGTTGAAAGAAGAGGAAAGAATAAGAATAATAAAAAATTAAAAGAAAGAAGAAAAGTTTTATTTTTGTTTGTTTAAGTTTTTTTTTGTCACGTTTTATAAAAAATAATATTTTTTTTAACGGGTCATGAAAATAATTGCAAATTTTTTTTGTTTTATCTCTCTCTCACTTCTATATAAATAAATAAAATAAAAATAAAATAAAAAAAAATAAAAAAAATTAAAAAATTAAAAATAAAAAAAAATAAAAAAAACATAAACTAAATACTATATTTAGTGATACGGTAATGGGTGGAAATGGGGTTGAAAGATACCTCGTTGCGTTGATGGGAGCTACTCGTTTTTCTTTTTTTTTTTGCTCCACGAGGGTAAATCGAGGTGTTCATTAGACCGTGGAAACTCATTACTTGCCTGTCATTATCAAAGGTAGTGTATTTTAGTCAAATAAATGGAAAAGAGAAAATAGAGAGAGAAAATAAAAATGCCAATAAGAAAACTTTAGAAAAGTAGATTTTAAAAGAAAAGAAAACTTTAAAAACAAGAAGAAAGCAAAACTACTACCAACGAGACACCAAAGGCACTATAGTCGGGTCAAGTGTAAAAAAAAAGAGAAGTCATAATAGCAATCGATGTCATAGAAAATTGTCTCGAAGAATTTAGGTAGAATAGTAGAAAGGTGGAGGGTAATAGGATTGATTCCAAGTAAAACCAAATCCCTGTGAAAGTCCTGTAGAACATGCCTCGTATTAATTCCCTGTATGGAATAGTAGGCATCAAACTTTCCTCTGATTCCAGATAATCGCAGCCTTAGTATCCATTAAAATGGTTCCTGCTCCAACCAGCTCCAGGCCAAAAGAGACCTGCCTAGTAAAAATCCTCGAATTTTTGGGACCCAACCACGTCACTCTGATAAAATTCAACCTCTGGGGGGCCATGATAGAGCTAGAGGAAGAGCTGTATCAGGCCGTAGTAGATTTGACGTACCAGCAACCTCACCTTCGCATTGGGAATGTGTATGCAGTCCCAACCTGTGGAATGGCTTACCGGGGAATTCTTATGCAAGTGTATGAAGGGGAAGCGACCTTAGAGTTAATTGATCGCGGCGTAACTCTCATGACTCCCGTAGAAGACCTAGTAGACATTCCAAACAATTTTTCATCAGTCCCTGGCTATGCAATTAGATGTAGAATGATGTCTGTGTATGATTCAATAAACCGTCCTAAATACCTAAGACTTAGACAAGACCTAATAGATAACAAATTTCTAGTGCAAATGAGAGCTAGCCGTCGGGGGGGGGGGGTCCTATGATGGACATCAGGATTTACGATATCCTCACTCGAGGGGAAATCACTATAGGACGTAAGTCCGAATTCGGGTCTGAGGATGAAACCTCCGACGCTAGCATCGGAAATTGAAAAACAAGAAGTAAATATCAATAAAGAAAAATAAAGAAAAACATAAAGCAACGTAGAATGAATCTATAAATTAAGAAGATTTATCGAGGGGCAGAGACATCTTTCTACATCCTCCTTGTTTTAAAACTTCCTTTGTAATGTCCTAAGGAGCAAGTATGGTCATGCATGTAATTGAATATTTGTAAATATAAACAGCTTAGCCTAAAAGGTTGTTAATTAATGTCACAAAAATAGCTAAGGAAACAGCCTTGCCAAAAAAAGAAGTATTGAAGGACGAATAAATTCGCAGTTCCCTGCGAATACTTTAGTCCCAAGGAAACAAAAAGAAAAAATTAATTCCTCCGAAACAAGGCCTATGAAGGTGTAAGTGAGGATACCTGCTGCATCTAGGAAGCTACGTTTTACCCTAACCTTATCATCCTATCTTCTCCGTGGAAATCCATTTTGCTCGATTGAGTAGATGCAAGTTCCACTCCCTATTAAGTTCTGCCACCGCTACACGGCATAAATTAAAATTATACGCCACCTCTACACGGCGAAAATTGATTCTGCCACCTCTACACGGCAAGAATTCGTTAGGGAAATTTTTTTATTAAAGAAATATTAGAAAATATAACAAATTGTAAAAATAATTCATCTTCGTAAAATGCACGATAAGTCAATTTGAAACGAATTCTATCAATAATTTGAAATTATTTTTCATCGATAGAAATTTGTAAGCGAATAAATTGTAAACAGAAGTAGAATGAAAGCTCAAAAATTGTAAAGAGATGCGAAGAGAGAAATTCTCATGCACAATAAAATTTTGATTATATAGCATCAGAGCCTTGAGCTCAAATAAAAAACCTGTTAATTAGATAAAATCCGAGACAATAGGTAGGAAAATCCGATAAATATCGCGTTAATGAAACTTGTTATTATTTTTGAATAAAAACTCGGTTGTTTCACAGATTCCACCCGTGTACGAATTATTCCGTGTCCGGCTTTCGCTGGCTCCTTCCTTATTTTTCTAAATTATTTTATTCTTTAACGTTTTGCTGGTCAATAAAAAGAAAATTAAAATTAAAACTTTCACGCATTAGAGTCAATTTCAAGTGTTTCCCATACGGAATCCTATCGATATTTAACTTATTAATAAAAATTTTAAGAATTTGCCTCAAAAACATAACTGGCATTCGACCAGAAAAGTCATATTGGCCAACCATTAAAAAACGTTACATTACATATCATATGTTGATACTATCGTCGAAACGAAAACAGTTTTCGTTGTTCGCCCGTGCATATACTGTACACCCGCACATATTATACACAGATAGACTTGAGTTATTTATTTTCTATACAATTTTATATCTGACTGTATTTATTTTGTAAACGGTAACATTTTCAAAATATACAGCGTTCTGACATAAAGGTTTTTGTGAGTTTCTCATTGGTCACTCTATAATCTCTTGCAGCAAGTGGTCTCTTTCTCTTGCATTTTCTGTTTACAACCGTAAGGTCCACTGCGTTCATTTAATATAGGATGGACATTTCGAATATTTGCTGTGATTCGTGCTCTTAATTGGTTGTGAAAGGAAACATCCAGATGTCAAGTCGCCAAAAATTTGGAATTTCCCGGATCATAGTAAAATATGCGCGCTGCGATGCCCAACGCGACCCTTTTTATGAGGGTCAGGTACATGTCTCTAATCGCAGCGGAGGTTCGGCAAGTTTTTCCCAAAGTAGCAACATACATTTTCTATACATAATTATTTCAAAAAAACGTTTCCGTTCATCGGTCGATTCACCTTTATTTTTCTATACACTCTACTGTCTATTCCATGCCCACTGCTATACCTTTTTTCTTATCAATTTTCTAACTTGTCTTTCGTGTACATTTTTTCTTTCTGTCGTTTGTACTTTTTCTGTAAGATTTGATCAGGGCATATAAAATTTTTTATTCATTCATTCTTCATCCGATGTTCATCAACCATGATGATGTCAAAATATTCATAGGACGTTATCTGCTACTTGCTGACCTGCTGTAGATGATTGTTCCCTTTCACGTTTAAGGTGTTTCGGTACACCATAACGAAATGATAAAAATTCGTTCAAATTTGGAGAGGATATTCTTTCATATATGGATTGCGTAAACACGAATTTTTTTAGAATTTTCGTCTACGAATTTTCCGAACAATTGAACCATGAAATATCATTCTTTAGATAATATAGTTATACTTTCCGTGTATAAGAATGTAACTTTAACACTTGATTATTCGAAAACAATGTAGACAATTTTTTTTTCTGAATTTATATAAATTCCGTTAGTGACAAAGAACGTTCTTTCAAATTTTCATCGTGTTCTTTACAAATTTCGATTCCCTATACTTTTAACACGTAAAACTTCATTTATTTTCGCCAGCTGTACCGAAACCCCTTAATTAAAGGGCTCATCGTCAAATCATCGTTGAATTGAGATGGAATTGCTCACATAAAGTATGTTTAAACTCATCCGTTTTGTTATTATCAATAAATGTCATTAAAAATAGTTGTATTTGTTCAAAGAACAAAATATAAATGAATATTTAATAAATTTTAAATATTTCACATTGTATGCTTCAATCAAATTTTAGAAAAAAAATGTAAAAATATAAGTATAACAGTGATTCCACACCAAATCATTAAATAATGTGATCCGACCCTCTGAAATTTCGCAAATTTTTTAAATATTTTAGTACGTACTAAAAGAAACTTGCACACCACTTTTTAGCCTTTTATTCTAAACATGTATTGAGTAATACATTTTTGAAATTTTTAAAAATTCTTGTGCAAAAAATTTTCAATTAATAATTGGCTAGGAATAAATATCAATATATTGAAATATCAGGGTATGATTTTTTCGTCTTTAAATATAGTATTAGAAAAAAAATTGAAAAAAAATTATTCAGAGTAATTATCATATTGCAATTAACGTTTAAAAATTAAAATCAATATTTCATAAGGTCTGACCCCTTTGATTTTTTAATAACATTTTTCACAAAATTCTACACTATATTACACAACTTTTAAGTTAGAGTGGGAAATCGGTGATCGGAATGTTTTCTATGTTTTTGCTTATTGAAAAAAATTTTTTTATTTTTGAGTTATCTATATAATTTGATTTTCTCAACTAAATATTGTAAAATAATGAAAAACATTTTTGTTATAAGAGATGAAGTTATTTTAATCAACTTAAAATATTTTATTTAATCATAACATTTTACATTTCATAATTCTATTATTGTTATTTTTGCCTTTTAAATAGTTGCCAAAAAGTAAAAAAATAAGATCTTACAACAACCAAGATAATCGAAAGCCCTTTTAAGGTATTTCATCCATGACAGTCAACTCGAAAAATTTTATCTCAATTTATCTCCGTACTATGAGGTTTTTGAGCTCAAGTTTATTAAGAAAAGTTATTGCAAATTGTTTCAAGAACAACAAACTGAAAATTCAAGGTCTTCCAAGTTTACCTGTACGTGTTACGTACGTATGGACATTTAAAAAATCATAATATTAGGATTTTTTTAAAAAGTAAAGGAAGCTTCTTTGAAGTAAAATAAAAAGCTGTGTTAAATTTCAAAAAGGTTCACCATCTAGATTTCAAGATATTTAGGATTGAAGATTGCAATATCTAACACGTGCTCTTATGGGAGACTGCAGAAAATAGTTATTTTTGACAATAAATATCTCAGGTTTGGGGTGATCAAACTTATTCAAATTGCACAGATGTTTGGATAATGTATTAAATAACATACAGTACGCGCCACTTGAAGTGGGACACTATGAATTTTCGATATCTTTTTCGTAAATCAACCGATTTCGAAAAATAAAAAAAAAACTTTGAAGCAAATTTAATTACCTTTCGAATGAGCCGGGTGCGATTTCGATCGGACGAGAATTGTCCTCGTGGGAGATGTTTTTGTGAACCGCTGCAAATCGGGACAAATCGGAATCGATGATCTCGGTACTTGACAGAAATGAAACTAATATTTTGTAATGATGAATCGAAAGGGCATCGAAAGACGATTCCAAAAATCCCGGACTGAGCTCAATCGGACAACTCTAGGAGGAGT
>JAPYYW010006889.1:0-10385 GCA_030522545.1 Cremastinae sp. A BG-2022a
AGTGTGGAAGTATACGTGCACGTAAAACATCTGAAGAGGTGAACTCTTACAGTAGTTTAAAAATTTCCGCTAGATGTCATAGTGACTTTTGTCAGATCCTAATACCTTAAAATATTCGCAAAAATTTTTGAATTTTTTTTTCTCGATTTTAAGAGTCTATTCGATCGAAAATTTCCTGTAGATAACGAAAATGCTACCTATTTGGGGTCGAAATTCAAGAATTCATATAGAAAAATTGAAAAAACTGATCCAAAAGTCAGTTTTTTGGCTCATTCGATATGAATGTTTGGATTTCGCCCCAAATAATGATCCTTTTCATTATCCACGGAAAATTTCCGATCGAATAGCCTCTTAAAATCAAAATAAAAAAATATCAAAAAATTAGGCAAGTCACAATGTCGTCCATCTCGCTCGCTCCTCGTTCGGCGTCTATCTGACCGTGTGTCCAACAATCTACAGTATATTAATCTAGTATGTGGCAAGGGCGGCTCGAGATCGTGCGGGTATACGCGGCGTGGCCGCGTATGAAGGAAGGGCAGGGTCGTGAGAGGGTGCGAGACGAGGAGCGGAACAGGGGAGCAGCATTATTGGGAGACAGCAGAGCGAGAGCGAGGGAGATGGAGAAAAGACACGAAACGAGAAAGAGAAAGAGGCACGTCGACGCGATTACAGCGAGCGCTTATGCATCACTGCTGCGCGCTCGAATTCCGAGGATCCGAGCGCGAACCGACACTCCGCGCGAGACAGAGAGAGAGAGACAGCGCCGGAGACATGGCCGGTTCGAGAATCGACACTCTCACTCTCACTTTCGCCGGGCGCGACGTCGCATCGCCTTCCCGTGTGCCCCGTTTTGTTTATCGTCCTTCCTCCACTCATCGTCTCTCTCTCTCTCTCTTGTTTCCCCTCTGCCGAGCATCGCCGAATCCACCGAACGCATTTTGGAAAAAAACGTGACAGTCGAGCGAAGCGTAAAAATGTATATTGTTTCGGACAAAAATTGAAATATTTTTGCTCTCTATCCACGATTAATGCATGCACAGTTTTATTTCCATGAAAAACTCGAAATCGACTTACGTCTCAATTTTTGAACTTATTCCGGAGTTTCCCAACGGAGCTCTATTTTTTTTCGGTGTTACGATAATTAGACGTTCTCGAGTGGAATATGACGAATGATTTTCCGTCGCTGGAAAGGTTTAACGAACGAGAGCGCGATTCGGAGGCAGGAAGAGAAAAAAAGTATTGTACTTTGTCGTGTGTGCGTTGGTATACGGAAGGTCGTGTGGACTCTACGCCGAGAGGGAGCGCGACGGGGTGGGAGAGACTTGGTGGGAGGCGTCACTAGCGCCGCAAACTCGGGGCGTGCGAGAGAGCGAGAGAGAGAGAGCGAGTGAGAGGGGAAGACCGGCTCGAGGCGCGCGCGAGCGGCGGCGAGACCGCGCGCAACCGACTGTTGTTTTCTGTTCGACTGCAAACGACGCTTTACTCTCGCACGCGGTGCGTTACCCTCGGGATCATCTCGCGGAGAGAGCGGATCACGCGTGTGTTCCCGATCTTATTTTATTTTCAATCTTTATCGAGCAACCGTCGCTATCGACGAATAATTATCGTCACTTTGTTTTTTCACGTATGATTCTTCAATAATCTCGGTATTTCGCGATACTTTTCTCGTTCGAACGTGTCTCGCCCCGCTCGTACGCGTTTGCTAAACACTTTTTCCCCGTTTTTTCACGACTCCGTTCGAGTTCGCGCTTACAAATACCGGATCACGAAGAAAAACATTATTATCTTGAGAGCTGAGCTTAAAACTTTTATATAAACTCGAAAATTTGTATATCTTTCGTATGCCCCGTCCAGCGACGACATTTTTTACGGCGGTGAGTCTCGAGTGAATGTTTTTCTTCTCGTTTTCTCGGATTTCTCAGTGTACACGTACCACGGTGTGTTTTCCATTCTTTGCTTCTTTTCCCTGTATTCCGTACGCGAGCGAGCGTGGAATATATTCGAGTGGAGACCGGCGTTTTTCACGTGCGCGTGTGTGTGTGCTCCAGAGTGTGTGGATAACCGAGGACAGCGATGAACTTGGATTTTTTCGGAGCGCCGTCGAGCCGCGCGTTTCTCGCGTGAAAATAGGAGATAAAAAATGAAGTTCCGCCGAGTCGCGTGCGAAAAACGCAGACTCGACGACGATTGACTTCCGAACGTATCGCGCGCGCGGACCGCCGAAAAAAGTGAGTTTGGTGTCGGAACGAGTTTTATATGAAGGTGAGTGACAGAGAAACAAGTACAATCGTGTTGTGAGTAACGTTGGAACGTGGATGCCAATGAAAAACGGTGATAAAAGGATTATAAGAGACAAATTTATTCCCCCGGCTCGTATTTCTTCATTTTCCGCCATCTTGCCGCGGCGAGTCGCACGTGCAGGCTTCGAGAGTAAATTTTCAAAGTTATATCCAGCGTGAACTGTATCGAGAACTCGCGCGTCCGAAAGTGTCCTGGGACCAGTGTGGAGGAATCGCAAAGTGCATTTAATAGAAATTTACTTTACAGTCGAAGCACCGCTTAACAAAAAGAGATAAATTTATATATATTTTTACCAAGCGCGTAAATAGATATTTGAGATAAATTAATCGTCCCGAGAGGGGGGGCCGAAGTGCATGAAAAGCGAAACAGTGAGTGGACGCGTAGCTCGTTAATTTCCCGGTGACAATGACGAGCGGAAGGTAGTAAAAGAGAAAAAAAAGTCTATATATGTGCGTTGAGTCGGGACGTTCGCGGTGGTATCGTTGAGCGAGTTTTGAGGATCGAAAGAGTGGTCCGCTCGGGAGCGGGCTCGAGATCGGTACAAAGTGGCTCACGCGGCGAGGGAAAGAGCGGCGGAGTTGCAGGCGGAAGTGAGAAGCGCCATAAGGGTGTTGCATGGCTGGTGTCCGAGGGGACCGGGGCAGCAAGCTTCGGCGCAGCAGCAACAAAATCAACAGCAGCAGCAGCAACAACAACAAGTCCAGCACGTACCGCAAGGTGCGAGAGGTGACACGGTTCTCATGTCACCTCAACAGACGCGGACGAACGTCGCCGCTGGCGCTGGGATCGTCGGCATTTCCGCGAATGCCCCCAATCACCGAATCGTAGGTGGCGCTCCGGCGAGCGCCGGCAACGTCAACCAGCAAACGACGCCGACCTCAGTCGTCGTCAGTTCGACCTCCAGCAGCATGAGGCCGCCTCCACCACCCCCGCCCCCAAGGGCAAGGCCCTCCGGAGAGGGCAAAGCCCACCACGAGGAACCAACTAGCTCCATTCCAGATCTCGGTGAGTCTCCTTTTATCACTTTTTCAACTTTCCATCGTTCAAATGCAACGAATTTCAAATCGCATACACTGAGAGATATCGCGATTGTGGATTTTATCATAAAGTTACAACTATGCTGATTATTTTATAGCTAAATATATGTTTATCGCAAAATAAAATATATTTAGGATAGAATATAATATAATTAGATTAGAATATAATTAGTTCCATAATAATTAGTATAGTTGTCACTTTTGTATAGTAAAATTTTTTCACTTTTTAACCCCTAAAAGGATTGGGTTTCGTAGGAATGATTCTTTTTGTACTTAGAGGCTTGATTTTAATGACTTTTTGAAGAAGAATCGATAAAAAAGTTGGATACATTTTGAAAAATTCGTTGCATTCCAACGGTGCAAACTTCAAAGTCAGTTTTTCTTCATTATAATACACGTATCTTTTAGTTACGTAAACTTGGTCGGTCAAAACACGAACTTGAAATTATTATTAATCTCGTTTAATTTTAAGTCGTTTATTGTCATTGTTTGTAAGATTCTAATATTTACTGGGATACTAAAATAACACTCAAAGCCAGCCGCAAACTTCATTCTTTAAGGTAGTTCTATCAAAAATCGTTTTCTAAAAATTTGCAAAAACCTTATTTGATACAATGTGCAATTTTATATCAAATTTTAAGAGGTTTCACTCGCGTTCTACGATCCAGAATCTTCGAGCGAGACGTAGACGTGTCTCTGGGCATAAAAGTCGATCGAATGAGCGTGGCTAAGGTCTAGGTTGGTCGTAGCTCAGAACAGAAAACGCTGAAATATTTTCCACACTTATAACGCCTCTTTTATCACTACAAAATATACACAAATATACACACAAAATAGAAGATTTAGTTTTTACAAAAGTATTAATTTATAATTTCATATACACTGGTCTAAAAAAAATTATATTCTTTCGTCTTATAAATTTTACGAAACAGTACAAGAAATTGTTTCGGTCAAATTTTTGCATAGTGAAATATAAATCAATTTTTTTTTCCTAATTTCTCATCATCAAAATTATCATCTTTTTACGCTTCGGCCCGACCGCTGGATTAAGATCGACCTATTTTAGCTCGCACTTGTCACCATGTCGCTTTTTGTGTTTCTTGTTTTCTTTTTTTTCTCGCCTTGTCGGACAGTATACCAAAACAATACGCGGACTTGAGTTACGAGTGTATAACCTTTCGCGGAATCGTTCTCTTTTTTTCTCTTAAGCACGATACATGTTTTTTTTTCTCTCCTCTTTTTATTCCCAAATAATATGTGAACGAACACTATGCTTTGTCTTATTTTCTGACGTCTGGTATTTATTTCGTCAATATTTAAAATCTCAAAATATTTCGTTACGTCCTTTATGCCATTTTCGTAACTTTTCTTATTCGAATTTTACTATTATTATCATAATATCTAGTACTAATGATTTGTTAAAAAGTCAAAGGAAATAATCTTGAGAAAATAATCTCAATTTCAAATAACACTTAATTATAATATTTTTATTATCTACGAAGCATGATTTATTACGTTACGAATGATGCGGAATATTTCGATGATTTTTTAGATTTTCTATTGCTATTTTTTATTTCCGTCATTGCACAATCGTGTATTTCCTTGACAAGTCTTGTCAACGGCTGGATCGATCGACGGACGCGCATAGCGCGATTAATGCGAGCCAGACACATGATATTTAGAAAAACATGAACGTGTGTTCGATTATATATATGTATAGTCAACGCTGATGCACTTGAATCGCTCGTTTGCATCGTGGATACGAAAAAATATTGAAAATGATCAATAATTATCATCGCGAAGAATTTACGAAAAAACAATATGTTTTTTTCCAAAGCGAACAATGAGAGAGTCAATGTTGGCGAATATATCTCTTTCCAGAAGGTCCAAGGTCACTTTTTAATTAAGAATTCAACCGAGCGAAGAATCATTGATATCAAATTTTTAAATAATCAACGAATTTATCGTTTTATCGTCTTTCCTTTTCGTCGCTTATCAATCGCGAGCTAACCGCGAGCGATCTTTCCGTTCGTTCTCTCGGAGGAAAGGCTCGTCGTGATCTTGACCTCGCGCAACGATGACTCGCCGACTTTCGATTTCGCTCCGATGACGGTAATAGTTTCGAAGAGAGAAGAACGAGGGCGTCGAAGCATTTTGTTCCGCGGGCTCGCGTGCGTCGCGGGTACTCCGTTTTGTTTTTTTTTTAAGGAAAATCGCACGGAATCGAAATATTAATCTCCTATCGAGTCGATAAAAACGCGCGATCAAGTTCTCTTATAATGTCACGGTCGCGAGCGTGCCCGAGTATAACGGATCCGAACGCCATTAGAGAACTTCTTTGATGCATCTTATTGTTTTTTGTGCGCTTGACTCTGACCCCAGCTCGTACGAGCTCCAGATATTTTTCTCATCGCAGCTCCGCAATGTACAAACAGACGATTCGAATATTTATCCGAATGACATATAGTATATCTTGTACAAAAACTCGCGTTTTGTTCCTCTTACCATGCAACTCCTGAAAAGTTTTCAACGCTTTTTTTTTAAGAATTTTGCACAAAGAACGAAATTTCGTTCGAATGGCCAAATACAATTTGATTGTGATTTATTTATTTCAATCGAAATAGAATTTAGACAAGCGAGTTATTTGATTCATGGAAAAATAAAATCAACAAAATGACTAAGGTAAACTCCCAATTCGTTGGACAGCTAAAGGTTTTCACACTTTATCTTTGTTTAAAAAATATTCAAACAAAAAATCCAGCTGCTTTAAATTCACATCTAAACTATTGTCTGATATTTTAGTGATCCAAAATTCATTTTATGTGTTAATTTTAGATAATATTTTAAGTAAATAAATACTTGAACATTTGAATATGTAGGACAGAAAATCGATCCTGTCTCTATAGGGTTGAGCGAGTTTTTCCAATCAATCAACGTTATGAAAAATAAACTTTATTGTATATGACAAATAATCCATATGATTTTATTAAGAAAAAAATAATTCAAGTATTAAAAGTAATATAGCAAAAATTGTCCATCGATTGGGACATTAACCTTATTTTCCCACAACAAAGGTCTTTGAAAATAATAAAAAGTATTTCGACCGATTCCGATAAATAATGAATAATGCAATAACGTACGATTTGTATAAACACGTAAAAAAAGGCTTACATAGTCAAGAGCGTAGCTTCGAAGTAAGTGACGAAAATAAAAGTGTGTTTCTTCGAGTCCTCTTTCTTCGAGTCGAAGAATTTTCGGTATTCTCTTGATGTAATTGTGGTGAATTTATAAATGCGGGTCATTCCTGGTAGATTTGTGTACAGATATGACGGGAGTGCGGTTAACGTATGCGTTGGCCAGCCGGTCAGACAGAAAAATTGAGAGAGCAAAGAGCTCGTGTGTGTGTGTGTGTCCTTCATCGCGGTCTTACAAGCGGGCACCCTCCGGTACCCTTCCTTTTTTTTTCTCTCTCCTCTCGTATCGTATCTACTGACACGCATACGTCCGTCTGCGTGTAACCCCGCGCGGCGAATATACATATAAATATATAAATTAGGGAACGCACAGCTTTTGGAATTTTTCATGGTCACGGTCGTCGCGTTGAGCGCTCGCTATCTTTGACGTCACGCGCCCGCGCACGGTCTCGTTTTAAATTTAGAAATTGTTCCTTCTCGCTTTTTCACTCTTTATATCGTGGATCTTTGACGGGCGACTTTCAAAATCCTCGCCCGTCCTCCCTCTCACTGCTCTTTCTCTCGCTCTCGCCTCTTCGCTGCTTCTGGGAACGCGCATTTAACGTCCGATCACTTTTGTGTACCCGAAAAGTGTTTTTCGTCTGGGGCACCACGTTTTTCTTTTTTTTTCATGCTCAACCTCAAATTTTCTCCTCCCCCGTTTCTCTCTTTATCGTCGCTCGCTCTCCGCTTCGATTTCCGTATTTTTAAACAATTATCGAATAAGGCAATGCCAGCGATAACGCAATAACGCTTAGATAACGAAAATCTAAAATGGTGTAGGAGCGAATCGAAGAAATTCTATGAGACAGCCGCGTAAAAGATTACACACGATTTTTATTTATTCGGAGAGAAAAGGAATCCGTGCAAGAAGTACGTGTGTCGGAGCGCGGATTTTCGAATGATTTTTTGGCATCGTCGTCGCTCGCTAAATATTTTGCTTCGATAAATCGCACGGGGAAGGCGTAAAAAAAGGCGTCCAAGAATAAGGAGAGAGATTCGATATCGTTTAACGAAAAGCACTTTCAAGGATAACGCCCCCCCCCGCTTCTTATTTTTTTCCGGCTAAAAATGATATCGGAGAATTTGTGTTTCGATGAGCATTATTTTTCTCCTCCTTCGCGTCCGCGATCGTCCGATCGGTCGATGACACGGCTCGAGGGTGACACAAGTCCGAGAAAATAGTCCAAGAGAGAGAATATACACTAAAAGTATATTTATATAAACGAGAAATCATTTAGATATATTTATATAACGAAATAAAATAAAGAAAAAAAGAAGCGTTTTCCCAGATCTGCGGGTAAAAGTCAAACAATGAGATCGACAAAGTTCCGATGCTTCGCGGTGTTTAATCTCCGGGCGGCTGTGTACGCGTTACGATCATGTACGTCATCGAGACCTTGGCCTCCAGCGAGGTGATAAAGTCGAGTCCGCGCCGATAAGCCTTCCCTCTCGAGTTTCCCTTTTTAATTTTCTCCTCGTCCAGGCCTCTCTCCTTCCTCCCGACGTTTCTTTCCTTATTCTCCCGGGCGAGACTAAATTAATTTCCCTTTTTCTCGCAGTCGAGGAAAAAAAACGCGAAGAAGCGAGATTCGATTTGAAACACGTCGTAATATAAAATTAGAACCGAGGCGAAAAAAAATGGCGACACTTTTTTGTACAACTCATGAATTATCGAGTGTCAAACGCTAGTCACGTGACTAATGCCACGTGGCTCTCACCCAGTAGCTTGTCTTTGCTCGTCCATATACTCTAACGGATTATTTACGGACAGTAAATCTTACTGCATAAAAGTTGCAATTGTATTGATTATTATGAAACTCAATATATCTAATTTAATTTATTTATGTTCTAAATTTATTTTATTTTATTTTATTATAAAAATATGTATTTACGAGCGAGGCGCGGTCGCTTTTTTTATATGTTTGAATTGATATTTTGCTGTTCTTCTATAGACGCATATTTCATACAACTTCCCATAATGCACTCTATTCTGATTAATTAATTAGAGGTTTCATCATCTTTTTTAATATAGGATATACATCCGCACCAACACTTTTTTAAAAGTATTTTTAAACAATATTATATAAATTTGAAACAGTAAACTACTCACTTTTCGTATGATTGAAAATCACTGGAACTGACACTCGATTGCACTTGTCGAATTTCTACAAATTGTTTTTTGGTAACGAATTACCTGGGAAGACCCGACACGTCTTACCCCGACACTTTATAACAGCGTACTGATTCCAAATTGCGTTATAAAACCGATTAAGACCGTGTTCGGTTTTTCCCTCGACCTCGACCGATCACCATGGAAACAATAATGACAAAGGGATTAACGAAAATTTGAATTTTTTTTCCTTATTACGCTCGACGAATTTTCTCTCTTTTATTATGTTTACTATGGTCCCCGAACTATTCAGGTATATTTGTCCAGGTATATTTGATATAAATAATAGAAAACTGTTTTGAAAGTGTTTTTCACATAAGCTAAGAAAATTTAGCGTGCTCGAGGACCTCCACCCTGATTTTCCGAGAATCGAAAATAGAAAAATCCTAAAATTTTAAGTGGCGATATCTTTTCGTGTCCTCGACGACATCGACTTTATAATGGGTAATTCCCAAAAATGTTTGCAAGACGAAATGAATGATTCTAACATCAAGGTCATTATTTCCAAAGCAGCGCACCTTGATTTTTTTTAATTAGGAGATTTCCTATAATTAGGAGATTTCCTAATTTCTAGAATTTATCATCATAAAGTGGATATCGTCGACGACACGAAAAGATATCGCCACTTGAAATTTTGAAATTTTCTTATTTTCGATTCTCGAAAAATCAGTCTGGATGTCCTTGAACGCGCTAAATTTTCTCAGCTCACTTTTATTACAACTTGCAATTGAATTTTCTACTATTTGTAGCAAATAGATCTGGACAAATATACCTGAATAGTTCGAGGATCGTAAACATGAAAAAAAGAAAGAAAATTTGTCGATCGGTCTTCATTGTTCGATTTTATAACGCAATTTGGAATCAGTAGCCCGGTAGAAAGTGTCGGGGTAAGACGTGTCGTGTCTTACAAGGTAGTTCGTTACCGATAAACATTTCGTTGCTATTTGACAACAAGTTCAATCGAGTGTCCAGCGTTATTTTCAATCATACGAAAAGTGAATAGTGTTTCAAATTTATAATATCGTTTCGAAATACTTCAAAAAATGTCAGTGTGAGTGAAAGTGCTATCCAATTAATGCAAATAATCTCGATCCTGTTATTTTATTCTAAATAATATTTAGAATAAAAAATTTCAGTTTCATTAAACGTATGCAGTTTTTTAAATTCGCTCGAACAGTTTTTTAATAGCAGTTTGCTTCGAATAATTAAATTTTTCATCGTAAATTATTAGTACTATATATTTTCATTTACTTGATTTTAACTTCATTAAAAAAAAAAGAGAAAAAATATTGAGTTTTGTATGATGTGGTGAATAAAGTGCAACGCCCACAGAACATATTCAGCAAAAAATTAGGAAGACTCGCATCGTCTCTGAATGAATCGCCCTTCATAAAGCTAATTTCGTCAAAAGAGAAAGGTAAGACATTGAAAATTGAAATTTTCATGGGTCCACGAGACCCAGTGTGACTCACCAAATTTTAAAAAAATTTTTTTTTCGATTTTAAGAGCCTATTTAATCGGAAATTTCCCATAGATAACGAAAATGAGCCAAAAAATTGACTTTTGGATTAGTTTTATCAATTTTTCAATATGAATTCTTGGATTGCGCCCCGTATAAGTAATATTTTTGTTATCTGCAAG
>JAPYYW010006890.1:0-11844 GCA_030522545.1 Cremastinae sp. A BG-2022a
CGTGCACTGAAAAAATAAAAATGGAGGATGAGAAAAGTCTCGGGGGTAAGAAAAAATCGAAGGAAGTCAAATGGCGATGAGCGATATAAAAGAAGCGAATTAAAAAATATGGCGATTGAAAGATATATAGAACCGTAATTTTTTAATTGCGTCGGCAGTCGAACACGAGGGATACATATATAAATAAATCTCTCTTTTTTGACACGGGCGCGTATTTTTGTATTTTCGTGCGCGTGCATTGAAAAAATAAAAATGGAGGATGAGAAAAGTCTCGGGGGTAAGAAAAAATCGAAGGAAATCGAATGGCGATGAGCGAAATAAAAGAAGCGAATTAAAAAAATATGGCGAATGAAAGATATAGAACCGTAATTTTTTAATTGCGTCGGCGGTCGAACACGAGGGATACATATATATAAATATATATCTCTTTTTTGACACGGGCGCGTATTTTTGTATTTTCGTGCGCGTGCACTGAAAAAATAAAAATGGAGGATGAAAAAAGTCTCGGGGGTAAGAAAAAATTGAAGGAAATCGAATGGCGATGAGCGAAATAAAAGAAGCGAATTTAAAAAATATGGCGAATGAAAGATATAGAACCGTAATTTTTTAATTGCGTTGGCGGTCGAACACGAGGGATACATATATAAATATATCTCTCTTTTTTGACACGGGCGCGTATTTTTGAATTTTCGTGCGCGTGCACTGAAAAAATACACTGAGAACAGATTTAGTTGAAAAATATTTAGTTGAAAATATTTCGTCGAAACAACACTTGTGTATTTGAAATAATGAAACTTCAGTTAAATCAACCAAGAATTTAGTTCAATTTGCAAAATAATATTGAACATATAGAAACAAATTTTTTGTTGAATCAACCAAATTTCGTTTTCAGTGTAAAAATTGAAAATGAGAAGTCTCGGGGGTAAGAAAAAATCGAAGGAAGTCAAATGATGGCAATGAGCGAAATAAAAGAAGCGAATTTAAAAAATATGGCGAATGAAAGATATAGAACCGTAATTTTTTAATTGCGTCGGCGGTCAAACACGAGGGATACATATATATAAATATATATCTCTATATTTTTTGACACGGGCGCGTGCCCGGTCTCTTTTAAAAATCGAATTTAAGAGCCGCCCCGAGAGAGGGAGGGACGCGAGGCATCGATCCTTCCGTGTAACGGAGAATCGTGTTCTTGTTGTAATTTGAGGAAGGGACAAAAGCCGAGAGCGCCGAAGGACGCGAAGGAACATGCGCGAGCTTAGAGCCACCGATCGCGCTATATCCTCGGCGAATTTGATACTCTCGCTAAATCTCTCATCTCTCTTCTCCTCATGCACCCTTATTCGAGTTTTGCGGTATCGATTTTTTTTTCTGTTTTATTTTTTTATTATTATTATTTTTTTTCACGGAGCACAATTTCTGCGCGCCAGTTTACACGTTTTCGCATGCTAACATCTTCAATTAATTTCATCGATAGACGTAAACACTGTATAAACATACATTTTTTTTTCTTTTTTTTTCATATCGAGGAAGTACGTTTTATCGCTCTATTCTTTTTATTTGGTGATTTTTATCTTTGTGCGAAGAGCGGTTTCGCGCGTTTAATAACGCGCGTTGTATTATTTTCCCGTTGAAATGCGGTTTTTCGTATAAATATATACTTTTGTTTGCGTCCTCGCGGCTCTCCTCTCCTTTTTTCTTTCGTGCGAAGAATAAAATAAACATTTACCGCTCGCGCGTACGCTCTGTGTACACAATATACTGTAAATAAAAGTGAGGTACGAGAAGAGCGCTGCGGGAGAGATTTCTCGTTGTAAAACGCGCGCGATGATGGCACCGTTCGCACGCTCGCCGATTCCTAATCCGACATCGCCAACCTTGAGTTTCATCTTTTTTCCCTCAAATATATATATCATATCTGTCAGTTTGTCGTTTTATGGATTACGACGTTTTCGTGTCCAGTCCCCCAGAGAGCTTTCAAAGTCCTTATCGCCATTTCAGATAGTCCTTGGATATATTATTTTTCAAATTTTCCAGCAAAAATATACCTAATAAATCTTTAGATACTTCACGTGTAATTAGATTTTGTTGAACGAGATATTTTTATACTCGAAACGAGAAATTTAATTTTCTTTAACGAAACAGTTTTATACTTTTTTTTGTATTAGTAAATGTTTTATGATTTATGTATAAATATATTTTATTATTTTATATTTTTATATTTTAAAATATTAAATATTAAATATATTTTTATGTAAATAATAGCAGGTTGAAGTGGTTCGGGCGCTTTGCGCTCTCGCGGTTAATCATTATTAATTTTCCATATTTTTCACTACTAAATGTAGTTTGATAGCAAAAATACTTTATTTTAAAAAATTCTAAAAATTATGTTTTGCAAAAAAAAGTAAATAGTTTTTAATAGGTCGAAAAATTTAATAAAAATAATCATATTTATTGTATGATTTTTCCGCGACTTCGTCTGCATTCACGTGAAAATTTTGTGAATACAGATATCAAAAATTTTTATTAAAAATGTATGCGATAAAAAAATTTGCACGTTATATCGCTTCTTATTGTTTTTTATTATACTTCTATGAACGAAAATTTACTCTTGTTTTTATATACAAGGTATAGTCATTGTCAAATATTTTCAAATTTTCCGTTGCCATTGCAATTTCGAAATAAAAAGTATCTGTATAAATATTCTTCTGTTAAAATGCACTGTCTATAGTGAAAATTTCAAGTCAATCCATCGGCTAGTTTCCGAGTTTTATCGACATAAACATATACGGAAGCTAAATTTTTATAAAGTATAACATTTTATAAACATAATTTCATAAACTTTATAAATATAAAGTATCTACAACTATTTTAAATACACGAATATTTTCATTTTTTATATTTTAATATTTTCGTACATAAATATTTAAATAAATATATTAAATACTTTATATAAATATTTTTTAAATGAAATAGTTCAAATAATATATAATTTGATGAGAAAAGAGAGATTTTGAACCACGTACATTATCGTAGAGTTAATTTTGAGCAAATATGGTATAGATCGAAGGAAAGATTTTAGCGAGTGGCGCATATCGTGTGCGACTATTCGGGCAAGATTGTCTCCCTGGCGGACTATTATTCGGCTCTTGAAAAGAAATAACGAAGATAGAGGGAAAAGTCTCGAGGGAAAGAGAGAGAGAGAGAGAGAGACGAGATTATGCTGAAAGCCGCAGAAATTCCGCGGATAATTGTCCACCTCTCGTTTCTGCTCGGATTCCGGACGATCCGGAGTACACACACGGACGCGAGCGCGCACACTCGAGTGACGATGCGTGTTAAAGTCTCTCTCGCGAAGGGACTTTTGCCGTCTCTGTTGCTCTGGCCGAGGTCGGGATTACCGGTTAGTCGGCTGGACGAGCACGATTCCTGCTTTTTTTTATTTTTTTTTTATTTTTCCTTATTTTCTCCTCCTCCTCCTTCTTCTTATTCTTATTCTTATTCTTCTTCTTTACGCTCGGCTCATCGCGAAAAGAGCCAGCAGGAACGCGAATACCGCGCGCGTCCTCGCTGGCTCACGTCCGCCGGATAACAGATTCCTCCTCCCGCAACCCCCCTCCCTCTCTCCGTTACGAAAAGACACCGAGAAGCAGCCGCGACGGCGGAAGAAAAAGAAGGAACGAAAATTTCGCTTTCCGGTGACGTGGCGAAAGTACAAATCGATCGTGATAAACATTATTGTTCTCCCAGATTTCTTCATCGATTATATTCTCCCTTGCAGTCCTCCGGAAAATAAAGAAGGAAACGCGGCCACGGTGCAACTGCGACTCGAGTCAGAAGTTCATGAATTTCGCGAGTATATTATTGTTATAAATAGATATATTATACTTTCGCGAGAACACACTGGCTGAAATCGAAAGACACTGAAAATAAATATTTGTTGGAGACTTAAGGTAGTTAAGGTAGTTTTTATCGTTTTCTTAGGAATTTAGTGAAAATTTGCACAAATAACCTTCTTTGATATGACATACATATGTGTCACAAAGAGGATTTTTCAGAGGATTGTGTTAAATATTGCCATTTTCAATCCTTTATAAATATCTTGAATTCTATATAGATGGTGAACTTTCTTAAAATTTAGCATAGCTCTTTATTGTACTTGAAAGAAGCTTCCTTGAGCAATTTTCCTTCCTTTCAGCAATTTTGAAATTTGATAACTCTCAAACTCTTCAGTAAAATTATTTCAAATTTGGCACACAATTTTTCCATACGTTTATCAAATTCTCATATTTTTAAAAATATCGCTCATGCATCCTTAATTATTTTGCTGAAAACACGATTTTTTTTTGTTGACATATTCGAGACAGAAGGTCCAAATTTTGACAATGATTAATTTACAAAAAATTTTCGAGAATTCAAAATTCAAAAATTATAATAACACAACTTTGAAAAAAATAAAATAAAATTTAACCGTTGGAAATATTATTATTTGAATAAGAATAAACGCAGGCAAATAGAATTCGGGTAAAAATAAAAGTGGGTGTGTGATGAGAAGCTTTGGCGTTCCCTTGAGACACTTTTTTTTTTGTCTCGTGACTTTTCGGTGGCGCGAGAGCAGATTCGAGATCGGATCTCGTCATGTTTCCAGTAAAGGTGGACCAGCGGTTTTTACGTAAGAATTCTTCGCGATACCGATCACGCGCGCGTCTCTAGTCTGGAACGGTGATCGATAGATCTCTCTGGGATTATGCGACGGTGAGGAAAGAGCGAGACGGTGAGAGAGAGAAAAAAGAGAGGCAGACAGAGAAAGTGTCGACGAGGTGCGGTCATGTATGCGCGCGTTCATTGCCGATTATAGGCATCTCCGTTCGCTCTCGCTGATTCAATCGTTATATACTGCTTCTCCGTTCCCCTTATTCCTCTTTCCCACTTATTTTATTTTACAGCCATTATTTTTTTAAAATATTTCAATATCAACAAACGCGTAGAAATTTCTCGTTCAATGTCTCTATCACCTTCACGCGTTTATAAACATTATCTCTTATTTTTTTATTTAGCAAGGATGTTGACTTTTTTTATATAATAAAATAAAAATTAGTGAAAATTATTTAAATGTACACTTGGAGAAATCACGATCGTGGATTTCGCTGTAAATTGACTTTTCTAGCGATTACTTTAATAGAACTTGATGTATTTTTATAATACAGAAGCAACGCGGCCGCTTTTTCCGTTTCGGCATGTTTGAAAAGATGTTTTGCAATTCTTCTAAGCGTATACTCCCTACAATTTCGTATAATGCGCTCTATAAATTAATTGTGAGGTTCATGTCTTTTTTAAAATAGAATAGATTTCGCCCCGAATAATTATCATTTTCGTTATCTACGAAAAATTTCTAATCGAATAGGCTCTTAAAATCGAATTTAAACAATTTCAAAAAATTTGGTCAGACACGCTGGGTCGCGGGGACCCCTGAAAATTTCAATTAGCGATATCTTTTCTTTCTCTTCACCAAATCCACTTTATTAAGAGTGATTCTTCAAGTTTTTTGCGAAACGAAGCGAATGGCGTTGGAATTATATTGATTCATCAATTTTTCAAAAAGTTATCACCCCTTGAAGATTTTTGAAAAAATATACCTTAAAAAATTGGCAAACATTTTTGAATTTTTTTTTCTCGATTTTAAGAGCCTATTCGATCGGAAATTTCCTGTAGATATCGAAAATACTACTTATTCTAGAAGAAAGAGAGAAAAAGCGAGAATGAGAATCGAAGGCGCCATTGCGTTTCTCGTTCTCTCGTTTTTCTCGATTTCTCCCTCCCCTCCTCTGTCTCTCTTTCCTTTTTCCTTCTCGTTTTTCCTTGCACGTTTTTTTCATTACATACTTTCGATTTTTTCGTTTTCGTCGCTTTCCATTCCTCGGGGAGGAGAAGGCTCGCATTCTCCCTTTTCTTCCTTTTCTCGGACCATCCTCCTTTTTGCTTCCTGGCTAGAAATCTTCTCCCTCCACCCTTTCTCCTTCTTTTTTTTCCATCAGCGTGCCACGGACTTTTCTTCTTCTTGTTCTTCTTCTTCTTCTGCCTCGACCTCTTCTCGCGCTTCTCGCTCCTCTTCGCCTCATTCTCGCTCCTCGCCGAGTCAAGGACCGTTCCCAAGGAGGTCGCTCCTTTTAGTCCCATGTATATAAAGATGTATTCCTGCATATCGCTGTGCAAACACGCGTCAACAAACTCTCGTTGCGCTCATTGAACAACCGCATACGATCCTACGGAAAACCACAATCAACGATATATCGCCTTCTAAAACACTTTTTTTACTCCATTTTATTATCTTCGTACCTTTACTTTATTATCTCAGGAATTTTCTGTTACGCAATATTCATTTATTTTCAAAGAAATTAATCATTTTCGTATGGCTAAACATTTTTTAGCAAATATTACTTTTTGAGGCATGCACTAAATCACTCTGAGCGCGAGAAAAAAGGGTGTACTTTCCACAATTTATTTTCGAGAAAACGATGAATATTTTTTTTATGAGTACTGATATTCAAAATATACGTATCGAAGATAGTATATACATTTTTTAAAATTTAAATCTTAGCAATAATTTGCGGTGTACGTTGCTTCTAAACGGACGCTGCGACCAACCATACGGTTGTAGGGAATTTTCGATATCTAAAAAAATGGCGGACCAGCGAATTTTTTTTTCTATTTTAATCTAAAATTTTTGTCGTTTTTAAGAAAAAAATAGAAGGCGGCCCTTTATAAAAAAATTCCTGGGTGTGGTGCCATACAGAGACTGGATTTAATAACATTTTGAGACCATTTTGAGAACATTTTGATTTATGCAAATCGGATGAATATAGTTTTTTAGATAGATCTCCGTCAATAATTTTACAAATTTCTTCACAAAATTTACGTTAGCTCTACTCTTTATTTCTCTATACTAATGACCATATCTTATTTCGAATCTGGCTGATGTTTAAAACTGCAGAAGAGTTTTTTGTTTGAGTAAATTTATTCCAAAATAGCCAATTATTTTAAAGCAGCCAATTTCACGATGAAATATGTTCATGAGTAGAGAAATAAAAGAGTAGAGCTACCACCGGATTTTCAATAGACGTATCTTTCAGGAAACGAAAAAAAAAGAACAATTCAAAGTGATTTAGTGCCTTATAATAAGTTTATATTTGCTTCAATGTCATCATCTTTTGGAAAGAAATATGCAAACAATGGAAAACATCGATTAAATCCAAAAATGGCTTTGCGTAAGAAAAAGAATGACGAAAAACAAGTTTTCTTGTTGTCGAGCGACTATACACGCTCGCGTAACGGGGGAGATCTTTGATCCACGCACGCGCGCGGGGGGGATCGAAAGAATCGCGCGTTCCAATTGATAATTATTGACCTCGGTGTGTTTAACGGGACCACAGGTGGGAAAATAAATCTCGGGCGGGAGCTTCTTACGCGTATATTTATCGGAATTTGCGTCTGTAACTTATTTTCGTGTGGGATGACTAATGGCGGATCCGGCTTTTAGTGTGGTAGATCGAGTCGATAGATTTTTTCTATGCGGATGATCTTAATTACGTCGGGAGGATTTCTCGACTGAACACGATTATCCGGTTCGCCCACTCGTCTTCCGTTCATTAAAAATAAAACCATCACTCGCTGACATTTATACGCGAGAATTTGTTCATATATGTCCCAGCCGAAGGATCTTTTATATTTAAACACAATATAATAGTTAATCATTTATTCACCATGCATCAATTAAAAATGAAGACGCCAAGGCCGAATCGCCGACTGGAAAAAATATTAAATTCCATACCTCTCCTTCTTAATAAGGAACAGCTTTCGAGACATAGTCACTGGCAAAAGTTAGTTTTTCATGACAGACTGTTTAATTTAAACTTCTTTTTTTTGTGGTCGTAAACTTGTCATTTTTTCCTCTCACCTGTAACATTGATTAATGGTATTTTGTTATTCCAACACGAAAAGAACAATATGTTTACGAATTTTGAAAAGTTTCGTCAACAGCAGGGAATATGAATGTCACTATATATATATATATTAGTTTTTGTATTTTATATGCTTTTTTTCCAAAGAGATTTAAGCATTTACAACCGATATTTTTTAAAATATAAGAATTTGATAAATTTGAATATTTTATTGTTCTTAATTATACGGTAAGGGGAATTAATATCAGGACACTTGGTTTTTCGGATATTTTTTGGCCAAATTATTCGATTTTTAATTTTCAAAAAAGTACATTTAAATAAATTTAATTAGCTTTCCTACGAATCTACATTCATTCCGATCGGATAATAATTATTCCCGTGGCAAAAATTGACTGTTTAAACAATAAAAAAAATTTTAATTATTGTTAAAATATGTTCAAGTCGCTGATAGATATAGTCAAGCTAATACTCAAAGAATTGGCAACTTTTTAGTAAAACGAGAGTCTGAATTATACGAATTTAACGCGTTAAGAATTAAAAAAATAAAAATTGATATTTTTGCGATCCAAAACTTGTGTCTATCATAATTTTGAGCAATATTTAAAGTATAATGTAGAAATAAGTAATGTTAAACGTTTGGGATATGATCATCAAGTAATGGGACGTTTACGTTGATCGGAATAAAACGTGTTGAGGCCGTTGTACGACAGTATAAGAAAAGGAAAAGGGCGGAAAATTGATATGGATGTTGGAAATGTTGCAATATTGTTCGATAGAGATTGAAGCAAGCATCATCTAATTTTCTCTCGGAGCATCAATATACACACAGAGGCTCTGAATCTTATTCTCGTCGGGAGCTTGTTATTAACGATTAGAGACAAACCGCGCGCGGTGCCATCGGCAGGACGTTAAAACGGGAGAAAATTACAGCAATTTTCGCGAAGCGAATAGACGCGCCGCGAGACGACGATTCACCGCTTTGCATACATTTCCCCTGCACGTGAAAAAATAATATTTAAAACGCGACTGCTGGTAAGACGAACGGGAAGGACAATCGTCTCGCGGGAGCTGCACTTCCACGGGCTCTCGAAGCAACTGTCACGTATAAACATCACGAGAAACGATGAAGACTTCAACGCGAATTAACGTAAATGACGTTTCCACCGTCGTTTCTGCTGCAATTGATTTACCTCCTCCGCGTTTTTCTCTCGTTTATTCATTATTTTTATTTCCTCGCTCTTCTCCATTCTTCAGCAGTTTATTTCACGTCCGAACGCTCTGGCATCCTTTTAATTTTATATTGATGGCGCCAATTACCTCGCCTCCGAAAATCCACTGTTCTCATCTCACCGCTCGCGGAAACGAACAATCATGCTCGTATCATAAACAAGTTACTTTTCCTGTAATTGATTGCTTTATAACTTATTTTTCATCAATTTATACACCGTGCATAAAATTATTTATTGTTATTACTTTATTGGATATTGTTGAGAATACGATCTTGGAGAAAAGGAAATTCTTGACGTTCGAGTCGTGGAATACAGACTGTGACGTTCAAACAGTGCGTGGAAAATATGGATAGTACAAGTATGGTATTAAAAGATGAATATTTCGTTGAAAGTTGTTCAATTCGTTTCGTCATCAGTTATGTATCTTATATAGCCAGTTTTGAGAGATTTTTCTATTTAAAATGTATATTTTTTAATAATTATTCGAAAAACTACTTGTTTATTACACTCCATGTGAAACGTTGATAAATAATTAAAAAGGTGGCCAAATCATCGGTATATGATATATACATATAGTAATCATAAAATTCGTAAAAAAATCGCTGGGAAATTATAACAAACAATGTTTCGTAATAATTCATTAAAAATTTCATATTGTTGGTATGAATGCATATACACAAAGTCTCAAATTAATGATTTCATTAATGAAATTAATTATCAATTGGGACGTGATACCGCCCATATATATAAATTCCCAACTAATCAATGAATTATAAGATTCGTAAGTCTCATCCTGTTTTTTTCTTCATGAATAATTAATGGTAATCGCCAGGTGCTTTTTTGTCAGCACAGACCATGATGTGCCACAGTAATTAAGTCGTAATCGATGGGACGCGTGTTCAACAATACTGACAACGAATCCCCAAGATTTATGATTGATTATGATAAAAAACAGACTCGAAATTTTTTGCCTCCAAGATTTGATCAAGAATATTTTTCAACCGTTCTTCTTCCATTCTTTTCTTCCAGATTTACTATTTTTAGAAGATTTACTATATTTATACTTTTATCTATTTATATATGATAATTATTTTTAGTTAACTATTTATAGTTTAAATTTATTTATTGAAAACTGTTCACAGAAAATTTATCTCAGGCAATAATTGTTGGAAAATATTTGTATAGTTACATCCTGAATGAAATTAAAATAGTTATAACTTTTTCTTGACCACCGTTTGTTAAGTTTTCTCGGCGATTCGTTAGTTTTTTACGAGCATTATTCGTAATACGAATTATCTCGAATTATAACCAAGTACAGTTGCGTAGGCGATCTCTCCTTGCCACGCCCCCCTCCCTGAAAAACGAGCACAAATATACAATATGACTGTATATATTCGGTATTGTAACTCGGCAAATCCTTAACCGGAGACACCGGTCGTTCACGAGAGAGAATATCGCGCGTTCGCTGCGGTGAGTTCAACGCTTGCATCAGCGACGCGTTTCGTCTCTCTATGTATCGATAAATATATATATACATATGTAGAACGATGAACGAATGTCCCAGAATTAACGTTCGCGTGAGCAATAAAAAATGACATTTACTATTTATTATAGAAATAAATTTTTTAAAGAGTCAACAATTTTTTTTGTTTTTAAACTTTTTTATTAACACGATTTTTCGATTGAAGTGAATTTTTATTGATCTGTTGCTCAATTTTTCATTCCTAGTTGAAAATCGTTCTACATATCGAGGCAGTTAAATTGAAAAGTTTTTTTTTTATTCAGTTTATTCACTTATGCACGGTTTGCGAGCTTCAATTTATTAAGTTATAAATCAATTAAAAATGAATTCAAGAACATGTAATAAGCGCAAGGTCATTCAAGGTGACGTGTACTTGCTATACGTATATATTGAGAAAGAAATTGGATAATTATTTAACCATTTGGAAAAAAAGATGGCTAATCAGGCACGAATTATTTTCATATACTTTAAATAACATTTCAACAAAAATGTATGAAATTCTCGGGCTTTTAAAAATCTTGCTCGCGTTGATTTTTAATAGTTTACGATTCGATGGAATTCGACAGAATTTTTGGCTCTCAAATGCCGAAGGAATATTTCGTGTCGAGTCTTCGGACTATGAAAATTTAATATTATTTTTCAGTTAATGGGAAATGAAATTTTCTTGTTAATGACGTCAAGGCCGTCTAGTTTCTCTTTCTCTCTCGACGATTTTGCGATTTGTTTATTTTTTATCGTCAGCGCGACTCGAATCTGTGCCCGAAAGAGGAAAAGAACGGGGATTTGCGGTCTAGCGATAGAATAAGTTGCACGGATTACGCACGATCATCGAGTTATTGTAACCGATCGCGTAATCGAATGATGATATTGCACCGATGAGATGGCAATTACACGCGTAATCGTAGAAACGCGACGAGCCTGATGCATTCTCTTCGCAATCCTCTTCCCATCGATACATCATGTACTCAAATAAAAATAGATGCAATCGATTCTTCATTTTTATTTTTTCAATATCAAGAGCTTATTCAAAAGAAAATTTGGGTGCACTTCCGAATAGCTGTCACCGCGGATTTTGCTGAAATTTTGCACAAACATTCATTTTGATGATATAATGACCCCCCTAAAAGGATTTTTG
>JAPYYW010006893.1:0-10464 GCA_030522545.1 Cremastinae sp. A BG-2022a
CCTTTCCATTTTTTCAAAAATCTTCAAGGCGTCATAACTTTTTAAAAAATGCATGTATTAACGTAATTCCAACGCCATTCGCTTAGTTTTGCAAAAATCGTTAAAAATCACACTTTATAAAGTTCATTTCGTCAAGAAAAAGGAAAGATATTGCTAATTGAAATTTTCATGGGTCTACGAGACCCAGTGTGACTCACCAAATTTTTTGAAATTTCTTTTTTTCGATTTTAAGAGCCTATTCGATCGGAAATTTCCCGTAGATAACGAAAATGTTAATTATTTAAGGCGAAATTGAAGAATTCATATTGAAAAAACGAAAAAACTGGATTTTGGATCAGTTTTTTTATTACCGCGAGGGCGCGAAGCCTGCTAGTAAAGAATAAATTTTAAAAAGTACCTTTTCCAAATTAATGAGAAGTACTTTGCCATCCTCTATGACCCACGTCGACTCATCCAGCTTGACCTCGTGAGGAAACTCGCCGTCTATTATCGGAGCTTGACCCTTTACTCCACACGTGAGGTGTTTCTTCGTTATGCTCACCGAGACGTTTTTCGGTCGCGCCGAAAATGTCACTTTCAATGGTACTCTTATCTGAAAACATAATACGACGAGTCCTCCATTTAATTATGGATAAATATTATCGTTCCATTTTTCTTTTCTCTCAATAAACATTTTTTTTGTACTTTGATTATTTTTTCACTCGCTATCCCATTCATTAAAAAAAGTATTTTCATTGGGAATCGGGTTAAAATTTTTTTTCAAATTTTTTTTCTCTGGAGCAATTTGTCAAACGAATATACTCGAGCGATTAATCAAAGTTCAAGATGTTTGCTCAGTTTAAAAAATGTCTACGAAATTTTTCGATCAATGTATAAATAACTCTATAAATAAAATGAAAAACAGATGACAGTATCGAAATTTTTGGATTGTCTCATTTTGTACTTAATAATACGTCAAATAAATAATTATTTATTATTGATTATTGATTAAGAATAATGGATTAATAATTTTTGGAGGTACGTGTGAGTTAATTTTGTGAAGTACGTCAGAAAATCATTCTCCAGGATATTTTTTAAATTGTAAGCTATCTTTTTCCAACTCCTACGAACATGTATAATTTTATATTTTTAAAAATACTGTAATAATGAAATATTCAATTCAATCATTCATCGGTTTATTACTTAATCATTTATCAGATTGTAAAAAAAAGATATTCAACTATTTTAAACATTCCCCGACCAATTCTTGATTTTATATGGTTAATATGTACGCGAATCCATGAATAGTTAGCTCTGAGCAAAAAAAAGTGGACAAGCTCTCATTTCGTATGCGGTGTGATTCTTTCATTGGTGTGAAATTTTCGCATAAAAAATTAATATTGATATCCCTGAAATTGACAAGTCAATGAAAAAGTTGTAAATAATTGGCGAATAATTGCGAGAAATTAAAAAAAAACAACTAAGAAATGACTCGACGTCTTTTTTATTGTTACTTTTCAGTATAATTGAATTCTTAAACAGACGCCAAGTACTACCACTTATTTTTATTCTTTCTCGACATTTTCCAAGTCTGCACGCATTTTTCAAATTTCAATATAAAATTTAAGGAGAGTATCAAGATGTTAAAAAAAAATGAATACCTCTCGTATTGAATCTTCAAATTGATTTCTAACAATAAATTAAAAATAATTGGTTAATTTCGAAGAACAAATGAAAACAATGATTACGAAAAGAAGGAAACCCTTGTTCTTTTGTTTTGTTATTCAATTAAAAAAAAAAAACAAGAAAAATAAAGATAGCTGAAGAGCGTTACGTCGGATGAGACGTCAAAAAATCCTGGATGAGAGGTGGACCGTGGCCGAGGGATTTCGCAAGAGAGTCGGCTAGATGGATATATACAAAGAAGTACGTACATCGAGAATGAATCTCGCGAGTCGCTTTTTCTGCGGTTCTTTTTTGTTTCATTGTGGAGAAGAGTGAAGAAAGAAGGAAAGAAGAGGAAGAGAGAGAGAGAGGTGTCTTGTGAGTCTGTGACGGCCTAGCCCGGTGCACCGGTGCGTGGAAACGGATCATGGCTACCAACTTGGACGCTAACAAAGTGGAATATCGTTATGTTATTAACGACGACGATGGGAGAACTCGGTAAAATCGTGCAAATGGTGATTTCCCGGGATCCCTCGTGCCAGTCACCACGTAAAAATGCGAAAACCATCCAAAACTTGCCACTACAACTACTTTTTTATCCCACTGATATTTTTAAAAATATACTTAAAATTTTGATTATAATAAAATACAAAACAATTTTTTATTATTTTAGATTATGGATATAGTATTTTTTTAATAGTTTTAAAAAAATTATGGGAAAATTTGTTATTTTATTAATTAGAGAACAACTTTTGATGACCTTTGATTCAAAGTGTGTTGTTCTTTAGTCTATTTGCAACAATTATTCTTAATGAACTTATAAGTGTGCAAACCACTTAGTTATTAGATAAACTCAGAAAAAGACTTTTAAGTTTGACCGTAGCTGTCCAATTATCTTAAAGAGGTTCTTGCACGATCATCACTTTCCAATGTTTTTTCACACATAAACTACATATAAGTGAAATCATCGAATTCACTTTTTTTATAGATAATTTTTTCAAGAACTGTGCAACGATCTTCAATATTGTACTAAAATTCTTAAAAAATTGAAAAGATTTCATCATCCAACTAAGCTATTTAGTATTTAAAATTGCAATTTTTATATTGGCTCTTATAGGTAGTCAGAAAAAATACTACTACGTAGTATGTTTCGTTCTACTACGTAGACATTTATTGTCAAAAATTACTATATATTTTTTCTGCAGTCTCTGCAGTCTCGATATTTTAACTTCTGAGTAATGGAACTTGTTGAAATTTTGCACAACTCTTTGAAATACATTTTTTGAAAAAAATCCTAGGATTTTGATTTTACTAATAAGACGTTAAAATTAGCAACTTTAAAAAATTTTTGCATACACTTCGACACAATGCTAAATTTGTGCATTTTTTGAATAAATTCTGTCTCAAGAAATTTCAAGTGATGATTTCACATTTAGTTAAAATGCAGGGCAAACTCTTGAATAGACTGTCTTGGTTGTCCTACCTTAAGGTAAGAGTCGCGTGACAGTCTAGTCAAAAGTTTGGCTGTACGTGTTAACTAATTGTTGAATTATCACTTGAATTTTTTTCAGACAGAATTTTTTCAAAATTTAGACAGATCTTCTTTGACGTCATATTAACATGAGTGCAAAATTTAAAGAGGCTTCACTATGTGGTTATCGAGATATTTATTTCAAAAAATTGCCACATTTACCACAAGCTCTCATGTGAGATTGAAAAATGTGACGACTTTCAACAATTAATATCTCGATTGTTAAATGGTGAAGCTTCACAAAATTTGGCATACATTTCGACATGAGCTCAAAAAAGATTTGTGCAAATTTATAAGAAATTCTGATGTCTCAAACGATTTTACGCGACTCCTATGCCTTAATTGATATCTGAAAAAGTTTCGATCTATGAAATTACATTTAGCGAAAATGTACGGGCAAACTTTTGAATAGAATGTCACGAGACACGAGGCTCAAATCGAATAGAATGGAAGTAAGAAATGACGAAAGTAGGTGAGAGGGTTAAATTTTAGTATCCGTGGAATAAAGAAGTTGAGAGCAAAGGGGCGTGGAACTCAAGAGGCTGGTACTTAATTTAATACAGCGAGGGTATAATGTGGCAAGCGGTGGCTATATGCGCGAGATGAAAGGTACACGCACTTGAATTACGTTCGGTAAGCGAGACAGTGTGGGTTTTCTCGTCGATAGACGGATAATGAAGGACTCGTGTGCGTAAGACGTAATACTCGCGGAGATCCGAGACCCAGATAGTACGTGGGTGCACGTGCCTCCGGATCCGGCTCGAGCACTTCGACCATTTTATTATGACGCGTCTCACGAGTCCTCCCATCATATACTCATACACACATAAAACAAAACATTCAACGAAATATCAAAAAACAATTTAAAAAAAATTATTTTTGGTATCATTCGATCCGAACGTCTATTGAGAGAAATATATGCTAGATTTTGGTATAGAAATTTTGGATTAAAAGATATAAATTTTATAATTTACTATTGCTATTAATTACTATTAACCTTAGGACCCCACACTGGGGTTAGTCAAACCCCACGCTATTTTTCGAAATGTGTCATAGGCCAAATATCGCTTTAATATTGGCCTTTTTTTCCTATTAAAATTAAGTTTCTTTTTTTTCTATGAAAATGGTCATTTTCCCCTGTGTGGGATCCCCGGATTATACGGATAGTGTGGGGTCCTAGTAGGGTTAATAATTATGCAAATTATTAATTAATATTACTAAATATTAATTAATATGTAAATTATAAAATTTATATAAAATTTAGAATTTATAATGCAAAATTTATATACGAAAATCTAGCATACTTTTCTCTCAATATAGATGTTCGGATCGAATGATGCTAATTTTATAATACAGATTTATAAAAATTTATGAGTAAATTTATAATTTACCAATTATTAATTATTAATTATAAATTTTATAATTACAATTATAATATTAGATTATAAATTGTATAAATATAGTTATAATTAAAATTATTATAAAATGAAGTATATTTAATTTAAATATTTTATTTCATTTATATCCTTTTTGTAAAAATTTTACTTTAAAAATATATTTTAATGTAATATAATCAGTATAGTTGTCAGTTCATAATAAAATCTATCGTGAATCGTGATTTATCTTCGTGTATATTTATTGAAATAATTGTTGGCTCCACACTGCTGAAGCGCATGGAAATATTCCCAATACTCCCCACCTTTTATTTTTTGCTTTTATTTTTTGCCACTATCGGTTTCAGTTCATTTTTACGTACATGCTTACATATAAGCCTATCCAACGTTGCCATATATTATTTTGCTTTATAACAGTATATTTTTAATATTCAAATCGAAAATATAGAATCATAAAGAAATCGTGTTTGTGAATCGTTAATTTTTTCGAAAAAGTAATCGCCACTCGCTCTAAGAATGACGCAGACGCTGAAAAACAATTTTTTTTTTCAATTTTACGGAAATTCATTTTTTTTATACGTCCGAGAATATTGTTAAAAAGATTGAAAAGATTTTGATAAAACTTGGCATAGTTCTTAAGCATATTATAGTAATCGTTTAATAGAAAAATGTCTAAAATTAAAAATTTCGTACATTTTATATTCTTGTATATTTTTCGTGACTCAAAAAACAAAGCAAAAATGGTTTTGTTCGGTCTCGAAAATTCAAATAAAATTAAAGACGAGGAATGACTTTTAAAAAATGATTTCAAAAAGTTTTTCTCAATGGCACTACGCATATCATGAAAAATAATTTAAAAAAAACAAACAAATACAAATTTACAGATCAAATTTCTTCTTTTTCGACTATAATTTTTAATAAAAAATTTTTGTAACAAATAATAAATTACTGTCGATGAAATTGGTATCATTAATCAGAGATTCACAAAAAATACTATTTTGTATAGTCTTCAACATTATTTAATAATTAATCTCAAAATTGTATATCATCTTCAACATTTTAAATAAAAAAAATTCCAAATCGAAAAATATATTCTTCACAGTTATGTCGTTAATTTTTAAATTTATTTATCATGCATCATCATTATCATACATTATAATCAATTACTGCATGAAAACGTCAGGGACGATTATTCAGGGATGTGACAACGAGAGTTTTCGAAATTCGCAATTATAGAGAAAAGTACTGCAATTAGAAAAAAAAAGTGAATTTTTCAATAAACATCAACCGATGAGAAGTCGCAGTAAATAATAAATTTGAAATAACTGTATCCCCGTTGAATTAAAAATGGTTGCACGTGCCTCGGATCCGGTTCGAACACCAATATCGAAATTACACACTTCTGTTAACACGACAGAAACTCATACACGTACGTATTCGATAGGAACATTTGATACTCGTGACTCGGGGAATTCCCACCTTTTTCTCGCGAACTCGTCTACCGATCGAACTCTCAGCGCGGTTGTGCCTTAACGGTAAACTGGAAATACCAATAGCCAATCATAAACTTCACAAAAATACCGAATAGCAAAAACTAATACAGAATTTTTTAAAAATGAAGTAACGAGAAGAACGAGCAAAATATTCAATCTAAAAAAATAATAGTGAGATGTAAAAAAGACCCTATTTAAAAAAATCTAATAAAAAAGCAACGAAGATAACAAAAAGAATGTTCGATCCAAAAATAATTGCGGACGATCGCCTTTGAAACGAGGAAAAAAAAGTTATAAAAATGTTCTTGGCAATAAAAAAAGAAAAGGTAAAATGTATGCATATATTTTTCATGGGCAATTATCGGTGATAAAAAAAAACAAATTTTCATCTACCAGACCTTTGTTTCGAGCGTATATTTCAATTTAATTTTAAGACTGTGCTAAGTCGATAAACATCCGGATGTTCGTAAAAAAAAGGCTCCGGATGAGAAGTTGGGAAAATATGTAGAATTTAAAATTCGGTCTCGCGATTTCGGGGGGGCGTGGAAGAATTATAACGACGCGGTAACATTGGCTCGGATTCCACACAAGGCGAACGGAGGATCGGTTAACCAAAAAATTGGCGCCGGAGTGGCCGCGACTCGGGTCAAAGAACGGCCTTGCTTCTCGACCAAGATCGGCCCGGTCCTATCCGCCTCGATCTTCTCGCTCTCTCTCTTCATTTTTTTTTTCTAAACCGTTTCTCGGTTATGATGGCTCTTATTGCTCAAATATCCATGACAACCATTGAATCGACCTTCCCTTTCTATTATGTAATACAGACATCAATAATCATTATTCATGGAAAGAGACCTGAAAAATCAACGAATGATTTTCCCCAATTTAGATCTGCTCGGGGAGCGACTTGTTCCTCTTAATGTAACGTCGAATAATGATATTTATCTCAAAAGCAATACGTAACTGTTTTTAGCAACTTTTAACTGCAGTTCGTACTTGGGTATATATTTCTGTAGCAAAAATTAAATTTATTGCAGGACTGGATTAAAAATTAATAATAATCTAATACTTATTCTGGAAACTAATTACTTGGACAGAATTTTAAAATATATTTAATTTTGCAATATTCGATGATTAAAGAGTTTTTTAACTTCGTATTGATTTAAACCCATTTTATGTCTTATTTTCGATCATAATTTATGAAAAATAAGTGCTATAACGTTCAAATATGAAAAATGAATAAAGAAAAAAGAAAATCTATCCTGTCCCTACGATCAAATGAATTTGCTCTAATAGTCAATTGCTATGAAAAATACTTTTCATTGAATGTGAAAAGAATCCAACTATTAGAACGTTTATCTTACATTTCTATTTTTAAAAAATTATGTAAACTTTTAAAATAATATAATAAATATCGTTCAACTTTTGAAACAGGTCCAACTTTGGGGCGTGAATTTTGTAAGTATAATTTATTATTATTTTTTTTTAGAGTTGTGGGAAAATATGACATGTGTTCAATCGAACAACACATTCTGTGATAATACAATGCAGCACGAGTAATAAAGAAAAGAACAATGGCGTTACATTGAAAAAAAGCATCTTAATGTCACGTTTAAATAATGATACCTCTCATGCTCAGGAAGTAATAAGTACACGAGAAGTCATATTATCAACAGCACATAGAATTTCTTACGTAGTTTACCAATACGTACTCCCTAAAGTAGTTACCTTATAATAGAGTAGTTTGAGATAAAAACTTAGCAAAAAAATGCTAAAATAACTATTAAAGTGAATGATATATAAAATAAAGATTTTTTAGATAAACAGGGGAAAAATTATTCGATTTTAGAAAATGTTATATAATACAGATTTCTTTTTTTAAAAAATAGAGGAAAAAATGGTTCGATCGTAGGAAAAGGAGTTTGTGAAAATTAAATTTTATTACGTCCCAAGGTCATAAATGCATAACAGACTACACTGTAAAAAATGTGATGTTAAAATGGTGTTAATTTAACATACCATTCTTGGTCTATATAGTCCCCATCGTTTGGTGTAGAATGGCATGCTGTTAATGGATGTGGTTTGATATGCTGTGTTTGATCAGTGTAAATAATTGACAACATAATATAAACACCATATATTGCGTAAAATTAATTAAGTAACACTATTTCTGCTAATACACCATTCAGTGTGAATAAAAAAGAGATATAGATAATATATTGGAATAATGTAAGTTTCGATTTGTTTGTAAGGTTCATGCACATTATATGTAACTTTGTTCGTAAAAAATTCCATGTTAACAAGTTCATATATTTATTTTTTGTTTTTCTCTCTCTGAATGCAGAGATTTTCCCTGATGTAGAGTAATTTACTATCCAGATTTGCTCTTAAAAAAAAATGTTGTATACTAATTTTTTTCATAATACAAGTAACGTTGATATTGAGCAGCAAGTGTTCTGGCAATGTTTCAAAAATGTTTATATTTAACTATCAGTTCCTTGAATTAATTATGCTTCCTCTTGAACCTGATTAAACAAAGATGTGTACTAGAGGACTGATTTGCTGAATGATAATTAGGTAATGAGTCATAAAATGATGTTTTCGTATGCTAAGCTTCAGCTCAGGTATCTGATACTAAATTTTTTACGTTCATTCTCGTCCCCGTTTATTGCCACTTAATAGAGTGGACTGCCAGAAACGTAAACAAAGTTTTATTGCTGAACAGGGATGGACGAAGCTCGATACTTTTCTAAAAAATGAAAATTTTTCGATAGGTGATGCTTATTTCATCAATGGTGCAAAAAACATGATCCATTGAAAAATTTTCATTTCTCAGGAAAATATCGAGCTCTGTCCATCCCTGTTACTGAAAACATTGATTTTTAACCCCATGAAATCAGCAAGCAACACCACTCTACATCTTTTACAAAACACACGAGTATTATTATTTCACACCATTTCCTCTTCCCACTCACAAAATTTGGTTAATACCGCGAAATTTTTTACAGTGTATGGTTAGGGGTAGAAACTCATAAAAAAAAACTAAAATAATACAAAATAAACTAAAATAATTAAAATAAGAATGAAAAGGTAAATGAAATCTATAATGAAGATTTCTGATAAATGATGAGAGGGAAAAATGGTTCGATTGTAGAGAAGAGAGACGGGGAGACCTTCGAAAAGAGGATATCGATCAGCTGATTAAAGGCTGAAATGAGACGGTCATAGGCACTTCGGCAAGGCTGCACGCACAGATTTATTCGGTTATTTGTGTATATGTTACAAGGCTGAAGGAGCGCGAGCATAGACTGACGGGTTCGCGTAATCATAACAATAATAAAATCTTGGACGACTCCGTGGATCGTCATCGATACGTAACTCGTAGATCTCAGCAGCGAGTGCCCTTATATAATCTTTACCATAGGCCATACACCACTGGCTATAAATTTAACAATTTTATACATGCTTTTTATTCGTGCCAAGTGTCTATTTTTTAAATAAATTGCGAACATTCGTGTATGCGCAATTCCAAAGTCGAGATTCCGGTTGGAAGATTGCGAAATCGCTGCTCGATGCGCGTTTTAAGACCAAACGATAGAGAATAAAAGGAATAGATATAATTACCTGTCATTTTAAACGATTTTATCAGATTTATCGTAACTTTGGTTAAAATTCTGTTTAAAATTTAGATAAATATTGTTTTTTGGCGTCGCAAGCACGATTTTTTCATATAGTGGTTGTTTGAATAATGTGTCAAATGAGGTGATTATTTCAAAAATGATCTACAATCGTGCCCACGTTTTTTAGGCCAACAATTGGACCGATCGGTATAACTTTTCATTTAAGACGATCGGCATCGATAATTATTGATTGAGATATTTTGCTTTTTTATCACACATGCTCGGGAAAGGTGAATCGAACGCATAATGGGGCTCTGACCGTGAGCACAATTACGTGTCGTGCATAAGAAAAATCCAATGTCAGCGATGAGCTCCTCCGTTATACGTGTCAGACCGGACACGTATCTAACTCGACATGGCCACACAAATCTTTATATGCATATTTCGATAATTTTTCATCTCAATTTTTTTTTTGCTCTTCATCGAAATAATTTGTTTCTCGATTTATCATTTTGCTCGAAATTGTAAAAATTGAGATAACAAAAAATCTTTGCATGTACATTTAATATACACGAGCGACAACGCGACTTTTTTGACGTTTTAATTGATATTTTGCTGTTCTTCTAGACGCATTCTTCATGCAACTTCGCATAATGCACTCTATTCCGATTAATTGATTAGAGGTATCATCTTTTTTTAATATAGGATACATCCGCACTGACATTTTTAAAAAGTATTTTAAAACGATATTATTAATTAGAAACACTGAACTATTCACTTTTCGG
>JAPYYW010006901.1:0-10428 GCA_030522545.1 Cremastinae sp. A BG-2022a
TTTATTCCACGTCACGACAGTTTTATCATTCTTTTTCGAGTTCTTCAGATAAGAATTTAATGGAGCTTGCATGTGAGCTGCATCCTTTATGCATCTCCTGTAATAATTTATCATTCCGAGGAATCTGCGAAGTTCTAAGATAGTCTTTGGTTTCGGATAACTTAAGATTTTATTCACCTTCTTTTCTATTGGTTTATACCCTCTGCTATTTATATTATAACCCAGAAAAGTTACCTCGCTTTCTCCAAATCTTCTTTTTTTCTACGTTGATTATTAATCCTTCTTCTTTCAGGCGTTCGAAGACTCTTCTCAAGTGCTGTAAATGTTGCTTCGGTGCATCCGACATGACTAAAATGTCATCGATGTAAATGAAAACGAAGTTAAATTCTCTGAAGACGGAGTCTATGTATCGCTGGAATGTTTGGGCAGCGTTCTTCAAGCCGAATGGCATTACTATATATTCATAGAGTCCCCATGGTGTTGTGATCGCAGTTTTACATGCAGCCTCAGGATGCAACGGAATTTTCTGATAGGCTCTGGAGAGGTCCAACTTCGAGAAGATCTTCTTATCGTGAAGAAGGGGAAATAAGTTTTGGATTAGCGGAGGAGGATACCTATCAGGTATCGTCTGTGCATTCAACTTTCTGTAATCCCCGCACATTCTAAATTCGTTATTCTTTTTCTCTGCCAAATGTATCGGACTAGCCCAAGCACTATTTGAAGGTTTTATAGCTCCCGAATCTAGCAAAAATTTTATTTCATCTTTTGCAGATTGCAATTTCACTCCGAAAAGTTTGCGTGGCCTCTCAAAAACAGGAGAACCAGTGGTTAGAATCTTATGTGCAACATTAGTTTTCGTCAGACTGATTTTTGTTGCAGGTTTCGTCACTTCGATGTATTTTTTCAATAAATTCAGATACGGATTTTCCGGACTTAACGTTGATAATCCAAATATTGATGTCGGTTTTACCTCCCCTACCACGTACAGAGAGGTCGTAGACTCGATGAGTTTTTGGTTCTTGACATATATTATCATTCCGAAATGGGCAAGGAAATCTGCCCCAATTATCGGAGATTCTACCTCTGCGATAACAAAAGGCCAACTGTATTCCTTGCTTAGGCCGAGATTAACTGTCAAGGTCTCTGTTCCGTATGTATTTATTATTGTTGAATTCGCCGCGTAGAGCTTAAGATCGCTCATATGTAGCTTATTATTACGAAATGACGACGCCGGTATTACCGATAGAATAGAGCCAGAATCTATAAGAAATTTAAAATCTTTGTTTTTATCCGAGACGAAGAGTCTTTGTTCCTTCAAAATTGGCTTGTCAGGGCTGTCGCCTGTCGGTAATATAGACGACAGCCTAGCTAGTTTTCCGATGAATTACTAAAAAATTTACACGGTTGAACACATTTTCGACAATTCTTTCCGTATTTTTCATGATAGAAACAAATGTCATTTTCTTTGCTTGGAGATCCTTTTTGTTTAGTTTTTTTTGTTTTGTGTTTCTGAGCTCTTTTTTAAACTGTTTGTCAAGTTTTGTATTTCTTTTTTTTAATTTGTTATCTCATCCTGACAGGTACATTTCTGGTTCGTATTACCTTTCAAGTCGGTTGACAAAATTTGCGCTCCGGAAGTAACGTCGTGTATCCTGTCCGCCATTTCCGCAAGGTTGTTCAAGTTTATGTCCGCTGAGGCCGATAGGATACTTCGAAGGGTAATCGGCATGTGATTCATCCATAAAGACCTGATGAATTCAACTCCAGCTAATCCCGACGCCAAATCCCTCATTTGTTGGAGCAACTCCGATGGTTTTTTATCCCCAAGGTCAAGATTGTGTAAGAGAGTAGATAATCTTCGATCATTCGATACTGAATATCGTGATATTAGCGCATTTTTTAAATTAATGAATATATTCTCTATATTTAGAGATTTAATTACGTCCGAAACTTTTTGCACAATTTCGAAGTCAAGCGCGGCTACCGTAGTGAAAATTTTTGTCTGTCACTTGAGATTTTATTTGAGTCAAATTGTGCTTCCGTAAGCACAAACCACAATTCCGGATCAAATTTCCAGAAATTTGGTAGCTTTATTGTTGAAAGCACGGTCGTTGGGTTTAGCTGTGTCGAAATAGCGTCCTGATGTAATTCCACTCTTATATTTGGATCCTGGACTCTGTTCTCTTCCAAGCTGCTATTTCCTGCGGTTTCCTCATCCGTACCTGGAATAGTGTCACCTTTTCTTTTTCTTCTGTTCAACACTGTCTCCATTTTCTTTATAAGTTAGAGTCCCGATTTCCGGTTTTTCACAATGTTCACGTGTTTGCCAAAAAGTTTTTGGAACCGAAAATCCATTCACATCAATCACGTCGGGTCACCAGTGTGGTAATTTTGTTCTTCTTTATTTATTATCGATATAAGGATTGTATGAAAGGAACTCTTTTTATGAAATTAATGTAAACTAGTATTTATTTTCGCTACAGCTTTGGTGTACTTCTTTTCACTTTATTCCGCAGGAAGAGGAAGAGAGCTTTCAAGTTTTCCCTCTTATATATGTTTTTTGCGCGATTGCCACGCCCTCGCCGTCGTCGCTCTTGGTGGTTTTACATGGCCACTCTCGTTGTGTATCCGCCACAAGTTTACATTATACAGCGCCCTCTGGCGGAGAGTTACAACATCGAATTACCATTCTCGAATTCACATGAACCAACGAAGTCAGGAATCTGACTTCGTTGCATGAACACACACGAAAAATTTCGTCAAAATCGGTCCAGCCATTTAAGAGGAGTTCAGTGACATACACACGCACAGAAGAATCATATATATAAAGATAAATAAACAAAATATTTTTATAAAAATTCGCAAAATTAATAATTCAAATGTTGAGACAGGTTTTTGGGGATAGGAAAATAAATTTTATCTTATTTATAAATATGGGTCAGTCTTTTGATAATTTATTTTTAATTGTCTTAACCCATTAATAGCCAAGTCGAATCTGGGCTAAATAGCGCTAAATAAAAACCATCCTATCCATGGCATAGCTAAAAAAAAGTTACTCGTGTTTTTTCGTTTATTTTTCCTAATTGTTTATAAAAAGTTATTTAAACACTTAGTAAAAAAATTCGCTTTTTCGAAAATTCAACCGCGCCATTCGATTTTACAAAAAAAAACAAGACGAAAACCTCTGTAGCGTTTTATCGTCAGACTTCATTTTGTTAGTGTAAAATAGGTATAAATAATTGCATTTTCAGAAATGATACGGATCTCGTTATATGCCAAGCCGAACCTGGATGAGATAGGGCCAAATAAAATATATGATCCATAGTATAGCTGAAAAATAAGTTACCCGTGTTTTTCTGTTCTTTTTTCCTATTGTTTTTCCTCGTACAATCGAATAGCGTTGTTAGTTTCTCAAAAAGACAACATTTTTATGAATTTTTTAAAATAACTTTTTATAAACACGGGTAACTTTTTTTTAGCTATGCCATGGATATAATGGTTTTTATGGCGCTATCTAGCCCAGATTCGGCTTCGCTATAAAACGTCTATTAAAATATTCGGAACCACTCTGACTACATACCGTGTTTGAAAACATATCCCAACTTTCGTATATAATAACAAATGTCAACCTATGGCGATCCAGAGGGTAAAACAGATTTTTCATCTAAAAAGCTAAACTCGTGTGAATCGTTCTTGTTAAAATTCATTTTATCTAGATTATTTCTTATTTATTTATTTTAATTTGTAAAAACGTGTCAAAAGCGTAATATAATTTTTTTTCTAAATTCGTTGGTAAGTCTCTTTTTTGTGTGTGTGGGACTCGAGTGATAAGACAGATGGCTTATTGTTCGGAAGGAAAAGAGATATGGATCGTCAGCAAAGCTATCTGCACGTGTGCATCGTCGCTTTTATAATTTTATTCAACTTATGATACTTTCTTGCTTTTCTGTGGATATTCTTGAGCAGAATAAACGATCCTTAGTGTTTTCTGTGACGAACAAGGTAAGACAACGAGCATCCGGATCTTGCAAGGCAAATGAACAACACGTGCGTCCCCGTTTCAGCGTCTAACCTCAAAGTGAAAACGCGATAATTTAAATCAGAAATAAAAATGCGTAGAAAAATAAAACTGATCAACATCTGCATACGACACAAGTGTTCGAACTCTGACGAGAATTCGTCGAAAAAACTGTACAAGTTATTGGAGAAAAAAAACGTACGGCGCGTTAAAAAGGTCAACGTGACTTTTGTCGCGAGTAAAAATGAAGCACAGGAAAAAACTGTGAATGAACATCTTGACTCTGCTCCGAATTTCTTCGAAAATTCTATGAAATCTGACGATTATGACGTCTTCAGTGCTTCTTACAATATGAGAAATTCATCACCAACATTTGACGATTTTCATCTTTTTGGCAACACGAATATTGTTAATAATACCCAAATATACAATGACTATAATATTTCTAACGATGCAGGTCTCAAAAGATTACATCGGAATACAATTTTGCAAAATCCATGCCAAATTCCTGCCATTGACTCGAAAGTAGTACAATGGGAACAAAATTGCGATGCGAAGCGTGACAACGAAGAAAATATTTCGAACGATGCAGGACTCAGCGGTTTACATCGAAATGTTATTTTTCAGAGTCCAAGTAAAATTTCTGTCACTGATTTGGGAAATCAATCGAAAGACAGTCCCGGTAGTGAATATGATACCAAAGTGCCAATAAAGAATGAACATGAAAATTCCATAATTGCAGGAAAATTTAATATAGCGGTAGATTCAAAATTGATTGGGGAAATGATTAAAAATTTGGAAACAAAAGTTTGTATGGATAAAAAAGAAACTGGGGAAATACATTTCAATGCGGAAAATCACGAATGGAGAGAAGTACCAAAAATAAATAACAATGAAAACTACTCAACCGGTGTAAAACCAGATGAGCAGAATGTTGAATTCATTGAAAATGGAGAAACAAGATTTAACGAGCTCAATCTTCAAATGTTATCCCAAAAATTGTATAAGCAAATATTCCCAAATTCCTGTGCCAAAAACAATTTGAAATCCAAGAAGTTGAGCTCATTGAAAAATTCTCTCTTGGCGAGTGGCATGAGAGTTGAGGATATCAGCAAATTACCTGACGTGGATATTGATATTCCTCCCCTCGAAGGAAAAAATATAGAAGAGCATTTTTATAATATCGCCAAGGATCAGACCAAAGCTTACAAAAAAATTGTTTACGATATTTTGAAAGAGTTACCAAAGATGCCAGAAAAATGGGTATTGCGAGAAGGCTGGACAAGGTAAAAAATAACATTTAATAACTCTTATTATTCTTAGAGAAATAAGGAAATCCAAACTTGAAAATTTGTTGTAATCATGCAAATTTTATGAATTATTTGTTTATCTATTTTTCAATACAAAATTACAGAAAAAATGTTTCAGGTACTCAAAAGAGGGTATCACGCAAGTGGACTATCCCTTAGAGGATGGAATGGTATTCGACGTTGAAGTCTGCATGAAAGAAGGCTCTCTTCCCACTCTAGCAACAGCGGTGACGAAAGAAGCTTGGTATGGCTGGGCATCGAAATCTGTTGTCACAGGAACGAGCATGCCTGTGGAAAGTCGAGCCTTGACAACGGATCTGCTGATTCCTCTCGAAAGCTCCTCCGAAGAGCATGGAAAGAAATTAACGGAAAAGCACAAAAAGCCAAAAATAATAATCGGCCACAACGTTTCGTACGATCGGCAGAGAATAAAGGAACAATACTGGCTAAATTGCACAGGTGCTCGTTTCGTGGACACAATGTCGATGCATATCGCAATATCTGGTCTAAACAGCTACCAAAGAATAGCTTTCAAGACGGAAAAACCCAAGGAACAAAGGGAGGATTGGGAATTGATAACTTCCTTGAACGGGCTCGGCGACGTTTTTCGTCTCTACTGCAACGAAGAACTCGACAAAAATCCTCGCAACGTATTCGTTGAGGGCACTCTGCTCGAGATTCAAGAGAATTTTCAATCTCTGATGAAATACTGCGCTCTGGACGTTCTCGCAACGCACAAAATTCTCAGGAAACTTTTTCCAATGTTTGAAGAGAGATTCCCTCATCCGGTTACATTTGCAGGAATGCTTGAACTAGGATCCGCATATTTGCCCGTTAATTCGAATTGGAATCGATACATCGAGGAGTCCGAGTCTACATTCGAGGATTTGAATTACGAGAGCAAGTCGAGGCTCGCCAGGAGGGCCGACGAGGTTTGCAAATTGATGGAAAACGATAAGTACAGGGAGGACATATGGATGTGGGATCAGGATTGGAGCGTGCAATCGGTAAAAATAAAAAAGACCCTGACGAAACAGAAATTGGATGAAATTGAGAGAGAAGAGATGCGAATGAAAAAAACGGAGGAGTCGGATTTCGAAAAATATTTGACAGATGGCGAGGACGAGGAGAACGAGCTCGAGAAGGAATTCAAATATCTATGGGACACGAAATATTATCTGCCAGTGAAATTTCCTCACATGTCGGGCTATCCAGCCTGGTACAGAAAGATGTGTATGAAATACACCGACGAGAACTGGTCTCCGGGTCCTCAGAAGATTAGCACGTCGATGCAAGTCGTCCCAAAATTATTGAATCTTACCTGGGACAATTATCCTCTGCACTACATAAAAGAACACGGTTGGGGCATATTGGTTCCCTTCGAAGATAACACGAGCGTCGTAACGGTGTTGCCACTGAAGCAGATGTTGATCCAGCGTCCGCTTCCTGAACAGGCCAAAAGGACGACGGAATTCGAGTACGAGATTTCGAACCTGAGGAAGGACGTCCAGGAGGAACTGATGAAACACGAATTCTGGCGTTTCAAAAAGAGCAAAAAGAAGAGCAGCCCTCCGAAAACATTTTACAACGGGACCGGAGTCTGGTGCAACGTCGAGGTTGACAACTGTTGCTGGTTTTTCAAGCTTCCTCACAAGGATGGGGGCGCGAAGAACGTGGGAAATCCTCTGGCCAGGGACTTTCTGAACAAATTTTCGGAAAACGTATTGGTGGGTCTGGACTCGAGCGCGAGCGAGATTCTCCAGATCGCGAGGTCGGTCTCTTACTGGAGGAACAACCGGGACAGGATAATGTCCCAGATGGTCGTGTGGCTGGCCGAGGAAAATTTGCCGAGTTTTAAAAAGTCGACAGGGGGGAGAATGCGATACGGTGCGATCGTTCCGCAGGTGGTCGTGAGCGGAACGGTGACGAGACGAGCGACGGAGCCGACCTGGATGACGGCGTCGAATTCCTCGACGGAGAGAATCGGCTCGGAGCTCCGAGCGATCGTCCAGGCGCCACCGGGATACAGCATCGTCGGGGCCGACGTCGACAGCCAGGAACTTTGGATCGCCTCGGTTATCGGGGACGCGGACTGCGCCGGGATTCACGGGGCGACGCCCTTCGGCTGGATGACCCTCATCGGGAGCAAGTCCAAGGGGACGGACATGCACAGCGTGACCGCCAAAGCGGTCGGAATCTCCCGGGACCACGCCAAGATTATAAATTACGCGAGAATTTACGGGGCTGGACAAAAATTCGCGGAGAGACTTCTCAAGCGGTTCAACCCGACGATGAACGACTCCGAAGCCTCCTCCAAGTCCCGAAAAATGTTCTCGATGACTAAGGGAAACAAAGTTTACCAGCTGAAACCGGAGTTTATGAATGCTGACGTCAAAAGTGGCTATTACACGAGCTGGGAGGCTCAGAGTACCTCGAAGCTCCATGGAAAGAGCATCGACGAGATGTTCGAGCGTGGCCGGTGGATCGGAGGAACGGAATCCGCCATGTTCAACAGACTCGAGGAAATAGCCGGTATGGCCGAGCCGAAGACGCCCTTTCTGAATTCGAGGCTGAGCCGAGCCCTCGAGGCCGCTGGGGGACCAAACGACAAGTATTTGCCGACAAAAATAAATTGGGTCGTCCAGAGTGGCGCCGTCGACTTTCTGCATCTCATGCTCGTCTCGATGAGATGGCTCATGAGAGACAACGCCAGATTCTGCCTATCTTTTCACGATGAAATTCGATACCTCCTCCCAGCCAAGTTTAAATACAACGCCGCCCTGGCCATGCACCTGACGAATCTTATGACGAGAGCCTTTTGCTCCTCGAGGCTCGGAATCGAGGATCTTCCCATGTCCGTCGCCTTTTTCGCCTCCGTCGAGGTCGATACTGTCCTGAGAAAGGAGGCGAGCTCGGATTGCAAAACCCCCTCGAACCCTCATGGCTTGGAAAATGGATACGGTGTCCCACTGGGAGAGAGCCTCGACGTCTGGAAAGCGGTGGAAAAGTCTGGAGGAAGTTTGGGACATTGGCACGTGGCGAGGAACAAAAAACGAGGCAAAATTGACAAGAGCGGAGAAAATAATACCGAGGAGAATCCTTGATAGAAAAAAAAAGCATTGATCAATTCGATTGAACGATAGAGATTGATCAATTTTAGCAAAACAAAAACAAACTTATCGAGAATGAGAATTTTTCCATGTCAGAAATTTAAAAAAAAAACGTAGTTTTCTCTTCTAAGGTCCTGGATGCTCGACAGGATTTTCAAAAATGTTGGATATAAGGATTATTAAAATAGCAATTTCCTTCAAAGAGGATGATTGATCAGTTTGCTTTCTAATCTGTAAATAAAAATTTTTTTTCAATACGAATCACAAACTTGCTCGTAAGATTTTACCTGAGGGTTGGTGTTTGCAGGTCGTGACAGCAATGTCGAAGGCGACGAAACGCAAACACGTTGCGAAGGAGCTTCAAGAGGATTCAATGGAAATTCCCAGTGGGAATCAATCGGTTGTACGATTGATCGATTCGAGGGGAAACAATTTGCACGAGATTGTCGACTCAAAAGGAGAGAATTACCTCGTCTCGATGCCCGTCAAATTCCGGCGAAACGTGTGGGTCAAAAGGGGCGATTTCGTCCTTGTCGAACCTATACCCGAGGGCGACAAAGTTAAAGCGGAAATCGTTAAAATTCTCACTAAGGTATTTTATTATCTTTTTATCATTCAGTATTATTTTTGATAAACTTCTGAAAAGTGGCTTTATCTGATTATATGTAATTTTGTCTCATCTATTTTCTCGTTTAGGTAATACAACCGCAAAATCGACTTGGAACTGATTTTCTTGAAAATTTCCTCAAATCTTCAATGTCATATGAAAACGTGCTAATTTTAAGCATGTATGAGCGATATTTTTAAAAATATGAGAATTTTATAAATTTTTGATATTTTGTACTGAATGGTTTAAGAGTTTTCAAACTCTCAAAGGTAGTACAACCGAGACAGTATATTCAAAAGTTTGTCCTTATGTGTTAACTTGATGTAAAATCATCAGTTGAAATTTTTTGAGACAGAATTTATCCAAAAATTGCACAGATCTTCGCTAGCATTGTTTTAACGTGTTTGCAAAATTTAAAAAGGCTTTACCATGTAGTTATTTAGATATTAATTTTTAAAAATTGCTACTTTTAACATGGGCTCTTATGGGAGATTTCTCGATTACTAGATGGTGAATAGCTTTGTCAAATTTGACACATGTTTTCATATGACATTAAAGAAGACCTGTGCTAATTTTTAAGAAAATCTGTCTCAACATGGCTTTGCGGTTGTACTACCTTAAGGTAGTTCTATCGATACAGTCAAATCAAAAGTTTTTATCTCAATTTATCTCCTTACCATGTAATTTTTGAGCTTAAGTTTATTAATAAAAAGTTGTTGCAAATTGTTTCAAGAACAACATATTCAAAATTCAAGGTCATCGAAGGTCACATATACTTGATATATATATATATATATATATATATATATATATATATATATATATATATATATATATAAAAATTACGAAATTAAAAATCTTACCAATTTCTTCAAAAACTAAGGAAAGCTTCTATGAAGTGCAATAAAGAGCTATGCTAAATTTTAAGAAGGTTTACCATCTAGATTTCAAGATATTTAGAATTGAAAATCGCAATATTTAACATGGGCTCTTATGGGAGAGCACTGAAAATTAGGATTTTTAACAATAAATATCTCGATTTCTACGTGGTAAATCCTCTTAAAATTTGATACGCATACGTATGCCATATCGAAGAAGGTTTGTGCAAATTTTCAATGAGTTCTTAAGAAAACGATAAAAGGATAGCCTTAATGAAGTTTTACCATCTACAAATCGAGATATGAACTTTTGAAAATCATCATTCTTTAATTTCTCATTAAGGTGGTTGGTCTGTGATAGTCAAATCCAAAAGTTTCTTCCCTATTGATGACGTCTTTCTGACGCTCACAGTGATTTTCGAGATTAAGTTTATTAAGAAAAGTTGTTGCTAATTTATTAAAGAACAACATACTCTGAGCCCAAGGTTATCCAAGGTCATGAATA
>JAPYYW010006905.1:0-10387 GCA_030522545.1 Cremastinae sp. A BG-2022a
AATTTTTTTAGAAAAACCGTAAATCCCGTTCTTTTTTAATTCATCATAAACGAAATGCGACTCTATTTACACGCGCTTAGATGGGGAAAATGAAAAATTAAAAATTAAATATCTCAAAATCTAGACGTCAAAAAATTTTTCTTCCTAAGGAAAAGTTGTTAGTTTTAATGTCAAGAATATCTATATCAAATTTTAAGAAAATCCTAAATCAACCCATTTTGTGATAGTAATACCTTAAAGGATCGAAACGGGTGCAGTTTACTTTCAAAAATTCACAACCTTCTTTAATTTAAGGTAGTTCGGTCGAATTGGGGGTCACGTTTAACACCATGTTTTTTTGCATCAAATCGAAAGAGCTGACTTTGCTTTATATGACTACCAAATATCAAATCAATTTACCGTGTAGTTTGGACGTAATTAATAAATAATTTAACATTACTTTCATAGCGTGTAAGACTCAGATGACACGCCAACTATCTAAATTTCAATTTATACCAAAAATTAATCGTTTAAGGGCCAAAAAAAAAACTTCTCACTATAATTATTGATATCTAAGAGAAATATTTTTCAGCGATTTCAGTTTATTTACCGTAGGTTTTTTTTTAATTTTCATATTTAATGAGAATTTTCGGCTGCTGTCCTTGTTACACACCGGATCTTTCTCGCTAGCAGAAGTTACTAGTGAAAATAAGATGGCGGGGCAGTCGCGCGCGCTTTATTTGAATTTGGTCGAATCCAACATTTCAAGTACTTACATTAACTTTAATTTCAATGAAGCAGATAATATTATATGTTTACTATTCGACATAAGCGAAGGAAAAAATACGAAATATAAACTATATTAAAAAAATAATTATAACTTAATTGTTATACAATTATATATTTATTATAATACATTTTTATAATATTATAAACTGACAAATATGCCGCTTTCAGCACTTAAACAATTGGTTACAGCGTCAATTATACGATCTTTAGAGGTTACGCATGGTTTTGGGCCTTTTTCCGTTTGAATACTTCTTGCAAGACAAAGTTTTACGCCTTCTCGGCCAGACCGTTTGTAGACTTCTCTTAGATTATCCATTGTGATATTAGCCTCAGCAATTTTTGGAATCATCTGTTTCGATATATGACCCGACAAGCTTTGCAAAGTGATAATGAGATCTTTCTTTTTCTTTAAAATTGCTGAACGATTGAGAAGAGTTTTTATTGTCTGCGCTGTGGTTAAGAGTTGCGAACGAGGGATTTGAAAATGTTGCAGGAGTGCATTTAGGATTCAACAGTCAGCCAAAGTATCATGAGCCTTTTCAATTATATTTTTCCATTTAATGTCTGTCAAATACTCCTTTGCGAGTATATCTTGTTTTCGAATAGACTTTTGGCTGATAATTGGCAGCGTGTCAGCAACGCCGTAAACACGCTCAAGAAAATCACTTATTAAGCTTTGTTTTTGAAACCAAGATATTATTTTTGGAAAGTCAAATCTGATAAAATTATGACCAACCAAGACAGCTTTTGGTCCACAGCGATTTGAGTCAGACAACTTGATAACTGTATGTGTAGATAGCCGCTGAACCGCAGCGAAGGTGCAAGTATCGTCATCACCGATCAGAGTACCCACCCGAACTCCAGCTTCATGGAACAATGGATTATCTACCATTAGTTTAACGCCCATTGTGCTTTCCATGTTTTTTGAACTGCCCGTATAATTCTTGGAACAGTCGTGGTCTGCAGGTTCATGTCCAAGATCACACAGTCGACAACTCATACTAAATGAATCCATCCCTAGTAACTTCTTCGACAGGACACCGATCGTAGAACCTTGGCCGCTTTTACTGTCAAATCCACGCTTTTGCCATCCGAAATCGTATGAGACAGTAAGGTAGATGATTCCGACTTCTCCATTATTAGGGACGTATGGACGCTTACGTGAAGACGATCTACAAATCACAAATAAAATCGAATAAAAATCTATCTATAATTTTGATCTCAAATGTTATCATTCTTTTTCAAATGACAGCACAAAGAAAAACATACACTATAGACTGGAAAAAAACAGAAATTCGAAAGAAAATGTGAAAAAGTCTTGCAATAAGCCATAGAAAAAAAGATCATACATTCAGTGCATAAATGTTATATCTTGTAGTATAAATGCAAAGAAAAGAAAAATGTGAAATTCAGAGCATATTAAAATAGAAAAGTCACTTTTGCCAGTTGAGGGATATGATTTCATGCCAAAACGTTATTAATTCGTTGAAATATTATTAATTTTTGTATTATATCGCTTGGGTATATCCACAACCCTAGGGCAGTATACATTCAATGTACTACCATTACGCTAAGGAGACTTCCGTAGTTCCTGAGAATCTGGTGATAAATTACATATTAATTCACTGAAATTCATTATAATACAAATTTTACTTTTATAAGAATACTTACGTGCTTTCATTCAATGAAGCTATCCTCAAACTTTTCTCTAATTGAATGGCTTCTTTGAATGAAGCTTCAGCTGTAGTGACAAATGATTTTCCAACTCGTTTTTCTGCCCGTTTTAATATATTATGCGTTGGCGGAGGAACATCCATATCGGCGAAAATTTTTTTCATTTGTTCATGACCTATCCCAGTATCAATGGAACCTAAAGAAATAAAGTCAAGTTATTTATGACAACTCAAGTTTCAAAACTAAAGTCTCCTCAAAAAATGTATAAAAGATATATTTAAATAACTTCTAAAAACAACGCTATGAACTTAAAATTCTTCTCAGACCGACAACTCTCTCCAGAAAGCAAATTCTCTTCGAACAGAGATTTCTCTTCGAAAGAGAACTCTCTCTAGACAGAGAACTGTCTCTTCGAAGAGATTATTCTCTCTGGACAGAGAACTCTCTCCAGACAGAGAACTGTCTCTTCGAAGAGACTATTCTCTCTGGACAGAGAACTCTCTCCAGACAGAAAATCTTCTCCGAAATAGAACTGTCTCTTCGAAGAGACTATTCTCTTCGGGCAGACTATTCTCTCTAGACAGAGAACTGTCTCTTCGAAGAGACTATTCTCTTCGGATAGACTATTTTCTCTAGACAGAGAACTGTCTCTTCAAAGAGACTATTCTCCCTGGACAGAGAACTCTCTTTGGACAGAAAATTCTCTCTGGAAAGAGAACTCTCTCTGGAAAGAGAACTGTCTCTTCGAAGAGACTATTTATTCTGGACAGAGAAGTTTCTCTGGACAGAAAATTCTCTCTGGAAAGAGAACTCTCTCTGGAAAGAGAACTGTCTCTTCGAAGAGACTATTCATTCTGGACAGAGAAATTTCTCAGGACAGAGAATTCTCTCCGGAAAGAGAACTCTCTCTAGAAAGAGAACTGTCTCTTCGAAGAGACCATTTCCTCTGGACAGAGAACTCTCTCCGGAAAGAGAATTCGCTCCAAAAAGAGAACTGTCTCTTCGAAGAGACTATTCTCTCTGGACAGAGAACTGTCTCTTCGAAGAGACTATTCTCTCTGGACAGAGAACTCTCTCCACAGACAGAGAATTCTCTCTGGAAAGAGAACTGTCTCTTTGAAGAGACTATTCTCTCTGGACAGAGAATTCTCCAGTCATTCTCTCCAGACAGAAAACTCTCTCCGAACAGAGATTTCTCTCAAGACAAAGATTAAATTCATGATATTAAAAATTATAATTATAATTACTTAATGCAGCTTTACAGTTGACATCATACAAGGCATAACCTTCCGCTTCTAAAGTTTTTTTTAATGTATATACTTTTTTCACAACTAAACACTTATTACATCGAATACTGAAAACCGAAGCTAACCCACGTCTCAATTCTGATTCGATAAAGATTAACAAAAGTGATTCTGAACAACTGTCACATTTTAATTGTTCCGCGAGATATGCAATGTCGACTAAACGAGTTCCATCTACATTGCATGCTGGCGTTAATTCACTTTTACTTGCCATGAGACGAACTTTTTTTTCTTGCTGTTCGTCATTATACTATTTTAAAGCAGCACCAGCTATCAGACGTTGAAATAATCTCGATTTCTTTATAAAGCGACCTGTTGAAGCGCGTGTATGATCCATTTTTTCGTAACAAAACTCGCAACACAATGATCTAGTAACCCACGCAGGTTATGTTTGGGAATTAGTCAAGTTGAATCCTCGTTATTGTTTCCGGCTATTAAATATTGACTTATTATAATCAAGTCTAATATAAGTTTATAATGTTTTCTTATTTAATAATTAAATTTATCATAGCCTTAATATAGTTTAAATGTACGTAAATAAAAATAATTTACGGATGAAATTTGACTTCGGTTCAATTCAACCGAACTACCTTAAAACAAAATAAAAGAAAAATATAAATTTTAATCTGTCGTCTTGAGTCACGACAGTTGACAATTCAAAAAAAAATAAAAACGTGGCGAGAGTTCAGGAACCAACGCGAACAAACACTTGTCTACAAAATTTATCGCTACAATCACTCGACACCGTCCCTATCTTTTACACAATAAATGATGAGCCCGTTATAATTATCGAGACGAGAGTAATGAGAATTACCTAAATTCTCGTCTCGAAATGCGCACTGAACCTCCCACGAATCGGTTGTTCAGCCGGACTTTCCTATTTCGCGAATTCAAATTTTGGGGATCCGGATCCCGACAGTGTCACTCACATTCACACACGAAATGGAACCTGTCCCGCACTCTCACCTGTTCAGGAAAATGGAAAGAGAATTTTTTACTACCTTCCACATGCGATCGTTGCGCAAATCTCCCGAGAAAATTACAAAAGAAAATTCGACCCGAACACGTGGCATATACCCTCTTGTCCTCGAACGCGACAGACAAGTTTCCCGGGCTCTGTCACTACCACTCGACAATTTATTTCGTTTACGCGACACTAATTACGCGAATCGTCCTCAACACACGACGGACGAAATAATTACGAACAAAACTCGCGGACAGTGACTAAATTTTATTATATTCCGTTATCCTCGTCTTCGACACACGACAGACGGGATATAAAATTATTCACGCGGGAAAGAGGTAACAATTGACGACCGAGGAAAGTAAATCTTTATTCCAGCGAGAGAGAAGAACGTTACACGACGGCCACGTGGCCGATTTCGACCGAAATTTTCTTACCCGAGACGGTTAACCCGGAAACGGCACAATTTGCCAAATTTTCTCTTACTCCCGATATGTACGCGGACAACCAATTTTTCCCGTCCTGCACCAGAGAGAAGACACAACCAAAACTATGTAATTTTACAATTCTTCTCGTTTCAATACAACTCGCCACTTACCTCGGCGTCCTACGGGTCTCGCAGCCAAACTCTTTCTATCTTACCAATCGTCTCGCGAGCGCGAACTTGGCTCTACTTTTCCCACTTTTTGACATTCTCGAACTTTTGGAAAGACCCGTGACGTGGGAATCAAATTTGCACAGCGTCGTTGATAAAAATTGCCCTTTTACAATTTCCCCGCGGCTACCAAACAATTTGCATGGTCTCCGAAAAGAGTTGGGAAGTCTCGATGACTTCTCGGCCCGCCTACGCAGCGGAAGAGCGAAAAAGATTTTATAAATTCGCCCCTCGAGTTCCATATTTTCCGCGTTTCTTGGCACGGCTCTGGGCGATGATGACTCGCTCTCCCTTCTTCGCGCGTGCTCGCGCTTCGGGACTCTCGCTCTCCTCCAGCCGGTGGTGCCTTCCTTCGCTCGCGGTGACGACGTTAATTTTCCTAGCGAGCTCGTAACTCGCTTCGCCTCTTACGCCTCCTCTTCCCGCTCGTTCGTCATTCCTTCTCGCTCTTTTTGTTGTCCGTGATCAGGATTTGACAGTTTCCTCACGTTGTCGTTGTCCTACCTCTATCTTTCTCGCTCTCGCTCGACGAATACATGGAAATTAAAATTTAGCGGCGCATTAATTTTACGCTTTTCTTTACATTATTATTCTCGCGGATGCTCTCGGATACGCACGGTGATCGGGACGCCGAGTTGAGAAAAGTGCATGATTTTCTCTCTCTCTCTCTCTCTCTGGTGGATACTTTGTGACGTGGAAAATTGCCACAGTACATAGAGAGGAGTTTTAGCGGAGACGATTGCACTTTGCGCGATCGAAATCCGTTGAAAATTGACGTGATGCGAGGATCGACGAAATTGATTGTTGCCATCCCGGGCGCAAGATTCACAAATGTAGAAACGTCTTGAAGTAGTAGCAAGCGTTCAAGTGGGCACGTTCAAGTTTGTCATCTGTCAAATTCTCTAACCGCGCGGCTGATCCTAAAACAATCGCGTATCATACAAGAGGCTATGAAATTTTAAACGTTAACGAACGTCAAAATTTTAAGCAACAATCTCAATAATCTCGTGTAATAATTAAATAAAATGAAATTTATAAGCCGATTCACTTTATAAACGTTTTGATTAGTTATTCAGTGGTGAAAATGTTAGAAAATAATGCATTCTAGAAACCGATGATAAAATTAAAAAAGAGTGCGATTGCTCAATTCTTAGGAAAACTCGATTCAAGAAATAAATCAATGTGCCCTCCCCAAAGTATTGTAATAAGTTATGTTAACTATTGATAATTTTGTACCAAAATTTAATCTAGTTATGAAAAAATCGACATAATATTCGCTCGCGCACAGTGCTCGGAATACACGTTTAAAATGCACACAAATCATGCATGGGCGGATTCATTAATAAATGAATATGATCAATAATTATCTTTCACCAATTAACTTTTCGGGAACTGAGAAATTCTTTTTAATAAAAAATAAAAAAAAGAATTTAAAAAGCGATTTTTTTCAAGAGAAAAAATCTTTTGGCCCTCTTAGTGTTTCGATTACACTGATCACTGCCATTTGTTTTATATCAAGATTCAACCTTGTTATACAAATAATTGACAAGGCGCTCCATATTTCGGGATTTTTTTTAATTCAATAAATTTGCCGAAATAAAAGGTACACTATTTGACCTCGAATGTTACGCACTGAAGGCGAGCCAGTGTGCTCTCAATTTTTTGAAGCAAGTTTTATACTTGCTTCAAAATAATAGAGCACTATCAGTGCACTCAACGAGGTGCGGGGGCGTAGAGAATTTTTAGATGCAAAAAAATTGCGTTTTTTCAAGATACGAGCTTTATCACTCTTATTTTCAAATATTTTCGAGTTTTACAGGATAGCTAAAATAAAAAAAGAGTTGACTTATTTCGGGAATTTTTTTAAAAATTTCTAAATTTGTCGAAATAGAAGATTCGTCTTTGATCTCGAATATAGAGTACTGTTGTTGAGCCAGCGAGATCTCAATTTTTTTTAGGCAAATTTCAAACTTGCTTCCAAACAATTGAGTACTATCAGTACGCTCGAGAAGGCGTAGAGGCGTTTAGAATTTTTTATTGCTGAAAAATCGCGTTTTTTTTTCGAAATACGAGCCTCACCGCTCGTATTTTCGAATATTTTCATGTTTTGCAGAATAGCTGAAATAAAAAAAAAGAGTTAACCCATTTCGGGAATTTTTTGAAAATTTTCTAAATTTGCCGAAATAGAAGGTTCGCTTTTGATCTCGAATATCGCGCACTGTTAGCAAACCAGCGAGCTCTCAATTTTTTTGAGGCATATTTCAAACTTGGTTCAAAACAATTAAGTACTATCAGTGCGCTCGAAAAGGCGCGGGGTCGTTTAAAATTTTTTATTGCTGAAAAATCACAATTTTATCACCGGTTTCTAGAATGCATTATTTTCTAACATTTTCTCCACTGAAAAACTAATCAAAACGTTTATAAAGTGAATCAGCTTATACATTTTATTTTATTTAAATATTACACGCGTTTATTGCGATTGGTGCTTAAAATTTTGACGTTCGTTAACGTTTATAATTTCATAGCCTCGTGTATGATACGCGATTGTTTTGGGATCAGCCGCGCGGTTAGAAAATTTGACAGATCCCAGGGCCTACCTGCCTTCGGACTCCCCAACTTCTCCACCATCAAGGGAGCTTAGGGAACTCATCGATTTCTGCGAATCCCAAAAGCTGGAACTGATTGTTGACTGCGACGAGAACTCTCAGCACGCAGCTTGGGCAGCTCCATTTCTAATGCCAGGGGCACAGCTCTCCTAGACTTTTTGGCCATAAAAAAGCTAGAGATCCTAAAAAGAAGATCCCAATCCACCTTCATCACTTCCAGGTGTAAGGCAGTCATTGACATCACGCTAGCAAGCAGTAATGTAGCCAATAGATGTGTCAATTGACGTGTCGACCCTAAGGACTCTTTATCGGATCACAGGAGGATTAGCTTCCAGGTGATGGGAGCACCCCCTGCCGTGCAACCTACGACCAGGCGAAAGCCGAAGGCCACGAATTGGGCATCCTATCGAGGGAAGCTCGAACAGGTTCTGGGAGCCTACGAATACAGCTATCCACTTGCTACTCAGAGAAAAAGCAAAAAGGTCACCTGGTGGAATTCCAACCTGAACATGGTCATATGTTGAGCCAGGAAACTCCACAATTTCACAACATGGGCAACAAGAACCATAAAGAAGGCAGACTAAGCTAAGTACAAACTCACTCAGAGAGTGATAAACGAGAAGAAACGACGTGGAGACAGTTCTGCATGAAGACGGAGGTCATCTCTACGGTTGCCGCCCTCCGTAGAATCTTCTCTGCAGGCCCATTACAAAGCATTAGCAGCATCACTGTACCGAATGGCAGCACTCTGGGAGGTCAGGAAAAAATACTTCGGCATCTGATCGAGGTCCATTTCCTGGATTTCAATATAAATGCTAACTCCGGCTCGTGCATGCCGCTCAGGCCGCGTCCAAAGAACTGGAGGACAGCGTATGCGGTGGTGAACCATGAAGGGGTGAGGTGGGCCCTGAGAACCTTTGATAGGTACAGGAGTCCCGGTCCCGAAGGGATCTACCCTGCTCTCATTAAGCAGGGTGGGGAGACTCGTCCGCAGACAAGTGCTCCTTATCAGGGCCTGCCTTGCCTTTAATTATATCCCCACTTTATGGCATGAGGTCAGAATCGTCTTCATCTCTAAACCTGGCAGATGCAGCTACGACCGCGCCAAAGACTTCAGACCGATCAATCTCACAGCTTTCCTTCTTAAAACCCTGGAAAGACTGGTCGACAAGTACATCAGAGAAGAAGCGCTGAAGAGAATACCAGTGCACCACTCACAACACGCGTACAGAGTCGGATACTCCACGGAAACGGCCCTACACGAGTTTGTTTACAAGGTGGAGGGAGCCTTTCGGCGGGGGGAGTCCACCTTGTGCGTTTTTCCGGACACCGAGGGAGCCTTTGACAATATTCCCTTTTTCACTATACTATAGAAGTCCGCCAGAGATCTTTAAATTGATAATTCCATCATCAGATGGATCCAGGCAATGTTTCGTTATAGATATGTCACTGCTTCTTTCGGTAGCACCACGACTCAAGCTCAAATCGGTTGCGGTTGTCGACAGGGGGGGGGGAGTCCTTTCGCCCCTTTTGTGGCTCCTCGTGATCAACAGGCTTCTGTCAGCTGTTGAAAGCAGAAAAGTGATCACTATTGGCTACGCTAACGACGTCACTCCAGCATCTTGATCCCACAGCTTACATATGCCTCTGTGATCTGGTGGCCGGCGCTTACCAGAACAACAAACAAGAAAAAGCTCGACGGGGTCTTATGCCTCGCAGAGCTCGGTATCATTGGCGCACTAAACACCACCACTAAGGGCTCGTGCATAATGATCTAGGAGGCTCAGAGAACGTAGTCGGCCGAACACAAAGTCAAGTCAAGCATATTATGACAAATTAACATTACGAATAAGACATGCATTAAAATTAAAAATTAAATCGAACCAAAATATACCGTGACCTAGCAATAGATGTGCTTTTTAAAATAACAAACCTAATTTTCAGGCTAACTCACACTGAAAATTATCTTCATGTGTTCTATTTTTGAAGTGAAACCTTATTTTCTCGCACTTGTTTGTTGCCGGGGTGAAATGGGAAATCAAGCAGTTTAAAGCGATAAAATAGGGGAGGTATAATATATTAGGTAAAGGCAGTAGGTAAAGGAGAAAATAAGAAGAGAGCTATATATGTTTGCTCCCTGGGCAAAATCATAGCGATACTATGGGCAGCAGTAATAGTGGGAAAACGAGGAGAGAGCTCCTTCGTTGACGCTGTGAGATATCCGTAACATTTCGTTAGCCTTTTATACTCGACCGACTCGTTTGCTCAGTTCGCTGCCGGGGCGAAATTCAGGAACGGAGTTGAGTATATAGGGGAATTACGCTCTTGACGAGTGGGGGAAAATGAGAAGAGAGTTCGAAGACTGTACGCTGCTTAGCGATCTATGGGCAGCAGCAATAGTGGGGAAACCGAGGAG